>JANHJO010004005.1:33701-44650 GCA_032468235.1 Pseudoxyrhopus heterurus | reverse complement strand
TTTCTTTCTTTCTTTCTTTCTTTCTTTCTTTCTTTCTTTCTTTCTTTCTTTCTTTCTTACTTACTTACTTACTTATTTACTTACTTACTTACTTACTTACTTTCCTGGAGGTAAGGCATCTTGTAATTCTTTGGTGAAAAATTTGGAAGCAAATTTTATGCGGGGACAGACGGGGGGGGCAAAAACATACTTAGAAAGGGAGTTAACAGTTGGTTCCACGGAGGTTGGCATTTGATTTGGGGGCATGGGGTCTTGAGTTCAGGATCAGTCCCTTGAAAAGGCGGTTGGGAGGTGAACATTAGCAGTCAGAAATTCTGCTTTCCTTGGGATTCTGACCAGAAGATTTGGGGTGGCAAGGACAGGTGAAAAACACACCTCGACCTGGCCTGGTGTCTCTAGTAAGAATTTGCAGGTCTTCAGTCCTGTTTGCAGACAGCTGTATGGGTGCTCTTAATATTTTAAGGCTGTTTTTTTCCCCCAGTCTTATAATAAGATACGTTTCTAAGAGGTTCACTGTTTTAGGAATAAAGCAGTTGGCTAGTTTGTCGGGAGAGTCGTCGCTTCTTCGTTTGGTTTCTGGATCCTAGGGCTTCCCCTGGCCTTTTCAAACCCATCGTTAACTTTTGGCTTTAAGCGGGATTCCCTATCAGAGTGGCAGCGTAAACATTTCACTTCGCTTTACTCCCCATTGTAGGTTTTAAAATCATTGCTTCTCTCTCTCCTTCCCCATCTCCTCTCACGCAAAGGCTGCCTGCTTCCTAAATCATGTCGCTTATATTCTCAGTTGCATTTAGTTGATCGAAATCCTGGAAGGGAAAATTAAATCAATCCATGTTTTTTTTGTGCTTGGCATGTTGCATCGTCCTAACAGCAGGAAGAGGAGAGGAGGGCAGTATCCAAAATAAATATGCCTGGAACACTCTTTTTTACCCCCATTTGCAGTTGAAAACACAGGAAATATTGTCTCCATCTTTAGAGAAAGTTCCATCCTCCATCCTCCCAGATTTTTGTAGCTCCATCCTCCCAGATTTTTTCATTGCAGAATTAGCCAGACCTGTGTTGGTGGCATGACATCTGAACTGAGCTCCCAGATGCTGGCTCTTAAGTCCCTTGATTTTGGAAATCATGACACGCTAAATTCTCACAGCCGAATAAAGCCATACGAAAGGATTCTTGATTTTTTCCAAGCCTTCCCGAATTCCTCGAGATTAGACTGCTCCCAATTCTGCTGCTGTTTCCTTGAAAACCTTGCTTTCTCACGATGAGCAGCAAGTTAATTCCAGGGTGCCTCCCTGATTCTTAGACCAGTCTTTTCCCCCTCAGCCTTCTCCAGATCTATTGGATCACAAGTCCCATCCTCCTCCCCGCCCGTTATTGCTGGTCACTGGAGGTGAGCGATGATGGCATGTGGAAAATTGGCTGCAGTTGCTTTCTCTTTTCCTGAAACTGCAATTAAAAGTTGCAGGGGGGCGGGTTTGATGGATAGTTTGAACTCCAAATCAGAAAGAGAAACCTGACAAAATTTATAAGGTGATTCTTTTAAATCTTTGGCTGTTGGAAAGACAGGACTGGAAATATTGGTGAGCTTTGAGTAATTTCCTTGGTTGGTGTTTTTTTTGAGGTGGGGTTATCCTTCCTGTGCCAGTTCAAATGTAGATGTTGCCAACAATATAAATGTTTATTTTTCTAGTCCATATCATTCGTTTTACATCATGGGTAGATTTTGGAGCATGAGAATGTGTTTTATCACTAAAGTAGAAGATCCAAATCATGCACATTGGCACCACAAGGAGCCAGTTGTGAAGTTTGGTGTACAGTATTTGCAAGGAATTACTTAATCTACTATTCCCCAGCATCCCAGTAGTTAATTTAACAAAATATCTTATTTTTTCCCCATTCCTTTGCCTTCACCTACCCAGAAACCCTGATAAGCTGTTATCTAGATGTCCAAACGGGGCAACTTTAAGACTTGTGGACTTCAACGCCCAGAATACCTCATGGCTAGCTGGGGAGTTCTGGGAGTTGAAGTCCACGCGTCTTAAAGTTGCCAAGTTTGGAGACTCCCTGATCTAGAGCAACTGGGAGCAGAAGAAGAAGAATTCTTGTAAAGTCAGAATGTAGGTCTTATTTCAGAGTCACTTTTGAACACTGCCAGCGTGCCATGGTACCCATTGGAAAGTAGAGTGAAGGGCAAACTTTATGTGGTTGTGCTGAACCGCACCGAACTTCAGGCGTGTTGCTGTTAATGAAAGGCTGAGGGTATGGGGGTATTCAAGTCTAGGCCAATTAAACTGTTGCACACGGAAAAACTCCAGTTGTTAACACCCTATGGAAGTTGGGTTTTTTATTATTATTATTTTTTTGCAAGTCCCCGTGCGGGCAGTGGTCATTCCTTCTACCCCCCCCTTCTCCTTACTTCTGAGAGCTTGCGTTGCGAAATAATTTTGCACAATCGTGTGAAGCGCTTTTGTTTAGTCAAAATTGTAATAAACATACGAAGATGCACCCGTGCAAGCAAAGCGTTCTTTTCCCAGGAGTGAAGTAGGAAATATATTTGCTCCTTCCTTTGCTTGGGATTTTGGGGCGTTCTGAAAACTCATTTTGGACTTCAATTCCTTTGCCCGTTTGATCAGGATTGTGATTGGTGAGCATGGGCATTAGGGGAAACGGGCAGCTCAGAGGCTTAAAATCTGACACAGGCATGACATGTTGCTATTATAGGTCCTTTTTCCCCCTTCCATAAAATTGTAATTACTGCAGAATTTTCCCCACAGAGCTCCTGCTTTAAAGAATCAAATGGCCCTTGAAAGAACCTTTCAGGTAGAGGGCTTGTTCAGAGGCCGTGCAATTGTTTTAATTTCTCTTTCGTTCTGGCCTTAAATTGAAGTTTGGCTGGAGGTGACGAAAGCAAGAGAATAGGAGAATCCAGTTTGTCCAGTCTACTGCCTTCATAGTATCTTAGTTAAGCAAAGACTGCTACCCTAACTATACACTTGTTGATAATCCTTTGTGAATTTTAAGGAGTTGGTTCCAAAGAGATGTTGATGGACGGGTGCCTGAGCCAGGCCGTCAGAACAGGAACGATCCCCTCGGTTCCAATCCCTGGATTAAGTAAGTTTCTGGATGTTGATTCTGTGGAAACCGATAGGAGAGCCTAGAAAGTCGTGTTTACTTTTGGTGGGTATCTACAGGGCAAGAGTTCACAACAAGAGGTGGTTTAGGATCCATTCCCCCCAGGTGCATTTATGGAACTGGAACCGATTTGCTTGCGGTTTGAGGTGAACTGTTTTTTTTTTAAATTCTCTCCTGCCTCCCAAGGATGCCAATCCCTTCGCGGCTTGTCCACGGTAGGGAACTTGATCCAGGACAAATGAGTTTGAAATCGTCCGCTTCTGTACACAAGGGACACAATCTAGCTAAAGCGGAAGACCGTTCAGACCGTTTGGAGTCTCTCACTGAAAACCAAGAGAGGTTGTAAAAATTGCCCAAAAGTTGCCTTCTGTAATTTGACCAGAAATCCATCCTGAAAGCACCATTGCTATTTTCTCTGCAGCGTGTCTAAACTCCGTGTGATTGCGTGACTTTGCCTTCCCCCGTGAACGTTTCATGTCTTTGTAACTGTCATCTCCTGTCTATGTCCTTCTCCCATAATCCCATCCCAACTGGGTTTTTTTTTTTTTTAGGGCAGGTAAAATTACTGGCTGTAGAAAGAAGACCAGGTGTTGTGGGAGATTAACTCCCTCTCCTTAGGAACCATGCCTTTTTTAGCACCACCGATGACCACGTTTCGCTCTCCGTGCAGGTCAGAAATCGATCTCTTAACCACGGGGGTGGAGGGGAAACGACGGCACTTAGCAGTTGATAAACTCCTTTCACGTGCCTCCTAGAGCGACGTAGACGTCGAGAGCGGGTTCAGGAGAATTGCCGCAGACCTCAGGTAACCCCAAGACCTCTGCTTAAACGTGTGAAAAGGAGTCGTGATTTCATCCATCTAGGACGCTAACAAAAAAACCCCCTGAAAACAGAGCCAACCGCTTGAAGGAATCGTTCGATCCCTTCCGATGGCCAAATTCAGAAAGTGGTACCTTTCTTACAGCTCTTTATTTTTGATTCCCCTAACCTGAAAAAAAATCAGAAGAGCTGCTTGAATTAACTGCAGAGAAGTGGTACCTTTACCTTGTCTGCAGCAATTCCTCCGAATTGTGGTTGTTGTCTTTTTAAAGTGTGCACAGCCTTCGTGCCTTTTCTGTCGGACACTGAAGCCACTCTAAACTTGGTGCCTTCTGCGTGGATTGGACCACCGTTCCCATCACTCCCAGTTAAAAAAACAACAACAACAGCACCCCCATTAGATGCTGAAAATTTTTTTTTGCCTTGTGGTCAAAGCTTGCCCCATTACTGGGCACGGAGGAGAGGAACCAAGATTGATAAATGTTGGTCATGTTCCTTGGCTGCGACATTCAAGCCTGAATAGAAATGTCTGTTTTGCTTGTTAACTGCTATTTCTTTCTCTTTTTTAAATTTTTTTTGTTGGTTTTGAGTTTTGACACAAGTTTGATCCTGGGGCAGGGTTTGCCCCTTGGTCCTTGGGGAGGAGTAAATCTTGGCTCCTTTGTCCTGTTGCGTTGTAGAGAAAGGGGGGAGCGAAGGCGATTGTCACGTGGCGAAAATGGGCTTTTGCAGTAGGGTTCCTTTTGGACAGCGAAGGGGATCAGTGCATTTTTGTCTCCCCTCCCCAAACTCAGGAATGTTTTTTAAGGCAGCGAAGCCCACCTCCCTTTTTCAGTGGAAGCCCCCTTTCCGGATTCTCCTTAGCAAATACAGTACTATCACGGCAATTTGTAGGTATCTTAAATAGCATGAAGCGGCCTTAGTGCGTTGTTTTTAAGTGCAGATTTCTTTGGTTTGAAGACATTAAAAAAAAATAATAAGATGGAAAAAAATATATATGCTATATAAATATATAGAGATATCTAGAAACTTGGTGTTTTGACATCCAGGTTTTTCAGTGTTGGATCGCTAACCCTCACCAGGTACCATGTGTGTAAACCATCCCACAGCTTCCTTTGTCTGCATATTCCTTGATATGAGCTATGTTGCCATGAAAATAAGATTTTAAAACAGAGGAAAAACTTTAGCAATTGTTTCTTGGGGGTGGGGGAATGGATGAGCTTTTATTTTTTATTTAATATTACCGGTTTCAGTACTCGTTTATTTTTTAATACTCCATGGATCTTAACAAGGGGATTAAAATATTGTACATATATTAAGCAGAAACTGTCTTATCAGCAATGTTGTTGGAAGCAAGCCAGCCGAAAGCTGATTCACACCACCCAGTGTCTCTTAAACCCGAATCCCATCCATCTTTTCTGTGCCACTGTTACTTATATGAAGGCGTTTTTGATCATCCGTGGCCATCCCATGTTCCTCTTTTGTATCTGATATCACACCAGACCGCCGTGCTCGAATTTTATTCTTTGTACACATCCAACCATCCCAAATATGTTTGTAACCAACATTGTGATATTCTGTAATTGTATTGCTAAAATGAACTATTGACTTAATAAATATAGTGTTCCTGCAGCTGTGTGGGTGTAATATTTTGACTGGTTTAGAAAGACAACAATCGAAAATAATATCCATATACAATGGAACCTCGGTTCACAAATACTTCTGTTCGCAACCAAATCAGCTCACAACCAAAAAATCAGCTAAATGTTTGACACAGTTCAAGAACAAATCCTCAGTTCACAACCAAACTTCCTGAGGACGAAGAAATCGCAAGAGAGAAAACCCCTGAAGGAGAAGAGCGTCCTTCCATCGCGGAGGCGGACTCTGCCGCAAAACAGCCACCTCTCTCTCTCGCTCAGAATCGACCGACGGAACCGTTTTCTCTGTTGTTCCTGGTTTTCTCAGGGTTTGTATTCAAGAATTTCACTGTTACACTGGGATTTGTGTGGCATATTTAACTACAGTTCTGTATTTGGGTGCTTCGAAATCTTAAAAAAACCATAGAGTTCCTAGGGGTCTGGAACGGATCGATCGCATTTCCATACAACCCAATGGGAAAATTTGTTTCAGTTCACAACCAACTCGGTTCACAACCAAAGTTATGGAACAAACCGAGGCTCCACTGTATCTAGAGAGCTATTCTAAAGAGAAGCCTAGTATTTAGAGAGGAGTGGGCTGTGTCAATCACTCTAGCCTAGGCAACGTATCATAGATAACTTTATGTTTTTTCTTCCATTTGATTGTGTTTGATTCTCGAAGAGTGCCTGGACAAGTTTATGCAGTTTTCTTGGCTAGTTTTTTTTTTTCAAAAGTGGTTTGTCATTGCCTTCTTCCTAAAGCTGAAAGAATGTGACTGGCCCAAGGTCATCCAGCTGACTTTGTTCTTAAGATGGGACTAGAACTCATGGTCACTTGGTTTCCAGCCTCAAGCCTTAAAACTACACCAAGCTGATGGATCCATAGATTAGGTCAATTCCTTGGTTGGTCATGGCAGAAGATTCACAGACATGATCCAGCTAGATTAGAAGGTTTACTGCAGTTAAGAATTGTCATCTGTGACAGTCTATTGTCCACTGCCCATGAGAAGGTGTAACATGCTTGTACAGCATTCAATTCTTTTCTTCTTCCTCTTGTCTTTCCAAACGATGTCATATTTGATGTGGTACTTGATGGCCATCAAACTGAATGATTGATTTATGTATATATGATATCCAATTCTGGCTTAGAAACATCTGATTCATACTTGAACTCTCTCATGATGAGTTGATTATAGTGCTCAAGATCCCTTTCAAATCAGCAATTTGGTAGCTGTAAAATTGGGGTTGATAACAGAAGGCTTTCATAATTAAGCAAAGTTGGCAGCAGCTCTGACTTTGTTAGGGAAACTGTGGCCAAAATTCCAGAAGGGTTTACCTTTGCTTTTTCACAAAAAATCTGTTGTTAACAAACTGCAATTTTTTTGAGATGGACAAAGTTTCAAACTAAGAGAGCGACTTAGACAAATTCAGGATACAACTATCAAGTTTACATGCGCTCTTCAGAGAACCATGGGCATTTTGGAAATTGAATAGAGTGAAATTTGTTAACTCTGCAAATCTCTGCTTCCATTCATTAAAAAGTCAAGTGTTGATGACTTCATGAATCTCATATCCCTGCAGCGGGAATGTTGAAGTGAACTGTCGTAACTTCTTCCATAAAGTTTCTTAATCAAAATACTACAACTTTAGAATTTCTTAATGTGATCCCCCAAATGCTGGATGTCTTCAATAACTCTTTCCTAAGAAATAAAAGTCTTGGACAAATCACTCTTATTGCCCAGACATTTCAGGTGTAAAGCTCAGTTGAGGTGTGAGCTATCACAAAACAATATACTGTGTTAAAGAAAGCACTCGCAAAGCTAGAATTGATGTTACATAGGTATGTGCATCACAGTCCTTTTATTTATTTATTTTTAAAAATAGGAAGCAGTATTGGAAATTTCAGCAAAGGAAGGGCATAAAATGAGAGTTATTCACTCTTCTTCCCCACTCAAATTTTTTTCACCTCCAGCTGTTTTTCCAGCTATGAGGTTTTCCATAGATGCAAAAGGAGCTCAGAGAATATTGTGTGCTGTGTAACGTCAAGATTGGCTGTGAAGCAAGTGGTAATCACCATATCTTATGGCAGCACAAGAGACTTCCATAAGTTAATTACACATAGTGTGAAAAAGTATTTCTTCTTGCCAGTTCTGACAAAACTGCCAACTACTTCCATTGGGTGATCCCAGTTGTAACAGGATGGGGGTGGAGAAACCAACAATCTTTTGCTTCCATTCATAATTTTTATCCATCTCACTGAAGTCCTCCCATTGTTGCATTATTCTCTCTTCTAAACTAAGACACCGAGGAGCCATTTTAGGAAATTTTAACCCAATATGTTCTTTTGCTAAAGCACAGTCGAATCATGTAAGCATCTGGGATGACTTCACACACAAATCACTTAAGCTAAGCCAACTTGGCACACACCCTTGTATTTGGTCTCTGGAAATGTTCCTTTGCTGAAGAGAGACTGAAACAAGACCTGGATGCCTTAAAGATCACTTTTAAAACTGAGCACACAATTTGCTCCTGGCCCTTCGCTTGGCTTTCTTAGGACCCTGGCTGCCAAATATTTGTGCACAAATTACAGGATGTTAAAGATCATCCTTATTCAGTATGCTGGTGCTTTGTGTATTAAACAGGAAGACAAACTCATCTGGCACAAGCAGCCGTAGAACAGTACGGACTTGCTGTTGCATTTGTAGACTGGGATTTAGGTGGTCTTTGCACATGGGTTAGACAGATAGCAGATGGGGCTGATTTTCAAGGCTGGAGACTAGCTTCACTACCAAAGGAGACAGAAGTTGTGGGTGCTTCAACACTGGAATGCTTTTAAGAAGAGATTGGACAGCCGCTTTTCTGAAATGGTATAGGGTCTCCTGCTTGAGTAGGGGATTGGACTAGAAGACCTCCAAGGTCCCTTCCAAAATGATTACTCTATATTCTGTAAGTGGGGGGAGAGGGAGGAAAGCAAGGAGGAGGAGTATCTGGATTAGGGGTATCAAACTCGATTTCATTGAAGGCTGCATCAGGTTTGTGTTTGACCTTGGGGGGCGTGGCCAGGGTGGGCATGGCCAGCCTGACGTCACTTGTGTTGGGGGGCACCTGTGGTGGCCCAAGTGCTCTTCCAGTGAAAACAGGCTCCGTTTTCGGCTGCGATGGCCTCCTGCAACCTTTTGCCAGTGAAAATAAAGCTCAGAGGGCCATGACAGCCCTTGCAAGTTCCATTTTCAGTTGGGACGGCCTCCTGCAACCTTCTGCCAATAAAAACAGAGTTCAGAAAGGCTGTGCGCGGCTCTCGCAAGCTCCATTTTCTCTGGCAGAGGCACTGTGTTATCTTATTAGAATGCATTTTAATGATTTTTTTACATATTGTTACATTTTATATATTGTTTTTATTGTACTTGTTGTGAGCCGCCCAGAGTGCTCTGGGAGTTGGGCAGCATATAAGTACGACAAGTAAATAAATAAATAAACTGTGGGCCGGTCCTTCACTATTTCCAGGGCAGCCCCGTGGACCAGGTCTAGGCACCCCGGATCCAGCCCTCAGGCCTTGAGTTTGACACCCCTGATCTGGATGATGCCAAGATCTAACAGTGAAAACCTAGACAAAAGACTGCTTCACTCACGCCCTGATTATTTTTCTTGTGAATGGTTTGCAAAAGATAAAGGCTATAACTATCTTCTAGCTACCTGTACGGAGAAAAAAAGGCTATCAAATAATAATAATAATAATAATAATAATAATAATAATAATAATAATAATAATAATAATAATAATAATAATTTGGCCATGGGCCTCTGTGCCATATTAATACCTCAACCGGAGCCCTGCAATGCCTCTGAGTTGTACAAAAAGTGTTCAAAACTATCTATTTACTCAGCTATCTGCATGTTTGAATAGACCGCAGTTTGTGCAGCCAGCATTAAACCATAATTGTTCAAGGCTGATCTATTTCTAAGACCCATTTCTAGGATCGGTACTTAAGATATTAGCTGATCATGGGATCCCTCAGAT
The DNA here is from genome assembly GCA_032468235.1 of Pseudoxyrhopus heterurus. Taxonomy (NCBI): domain Eukaryota; kingdom Metazoa; phylum Chordata; class Lepidosauria; order Squamata; genus Pseudoxyrhopus; species Pseudoxyrhopus heterurus. The sequence continues at coordinate 35,044 of JANHJO010004005.1, read as the reverse complement.
GTGTTCCAATATGTTTAGCGCAGAAATCTCTGCACCTGTTTGTCTGGAATTTGGTATGTTTCATTTTCTCCGAGGAGTTTGCTGTTCCTTAAAAATGCATCCAATCCTAGCAAGCAGGAAGTAGCTACAGCTGTTTGTTGACCTGCCAGCCAAGTGAATGGAACATAGCAAAGATTCCAAGTCGAGATACAAATTTTCAGTCCAATCACAGAACCCACAAATGGGCCAAACTGAACTGGGCAGTTTCCAAATTGTTGAAGTGGTTTTGGTCTGACTTGGCGATATGTGCGTCTTTGCCTAATTTCTATTTTCAAGCCCCAAAGGATCCTAACAAGCGTTTTGTTCGAGGCAGAACCATCTCTTAAACTCTGCAAACACGGTAACTCTAAAAATAATTTCTGGGCGAAATGTTTTGTATTTTTCGAAATGTGCTTCATAATGGCAACTGTTATTATTGTTATAGACACCTTTCCAGACACAGATTCATTTAAGTATTTAATCTGGGAGGGGGAGGGGGGGAGATCTTGGCACAGAAAGACAATTTCATGTTAATGTTAGCAGATGGTGCTATGGCACAGTTTGAGCTGGCTAGGGTAAATGTAACCTTTAGTAACAGTTTGAGGTAGTTATATCTGCAAAATAATAGCTTTGATTCACCTAAAATAGTTGGGCACTTAATTCTATTGATGCAACCTAAAAGAAATCTAAAGAATGTCTTTTCTGCCATCTGATGGCCGGCTGCTCAATTTCAGAACAATTCCAAGGAACTGCTGGATGGCCAGACAGACTCCAAAATGATAGCAATAGCAATAGCACTTAGACTTATATACAGCTTTACAGTGCTTTACAGCCCTCCCTAAGTGGTTTACAGAGGCAGCCTATTGCCTCCAACAATTTGGGTCCTCATTTTACCCACCTCGGAAGAATGGAAGCCTGAGTCAACCTCGAGCCTGGTGAGATTGGAACTGCCAAATTTCAGGCAGCTGGCAGTCAGCAGAAGTAGCCTGCAGTACTGCACTTTAACCACTACGCCACCATAGCTCTTAAACCAACCAGATAGTCCTGTAGGACAGTGGTTCTCAACCTTTTCTTCACCATGGATTCCCTTTAAAAACCTTTTGTTACCATGGACTCCCAAGACATAACTCAAGATTTAAATCATAACATTTCTTCAAGCGTTTGCAGACCCCCTGTGACATGCAGAATCATTAGAGTTTCTTCTGATTGAAATGATTAATAATATAGACTGTGGACATTGTTTACAGTATAAAATATATATTTTGGTTAATACCAAATACCAAATGATTACAGATAGCAATACACTTAGCTTTATATACCGCTTT
>JANHJO010004004.1:114939-133064 GCA_032468235.1 Pseudoxyrhopus heterurus | reverse complement strand
TATGACTTATGACTTATGACTGGCCCTCACACTTATAGCCATTGCAGTGGCCCCATGGACATGTGATTAAAATTTAGGCACTTGGCAATTAGCATGTATTGCATCATTCTGGGGTCATGTGATCATCGTTTCGACCTTCCCATCTGATTTCTGACAAGCAAAGTCAATGGGAGAATTTGCTTAATGTGTGATTCACTTAACTGGGCTAATTCACTTAATAACCATGGGAAAATAAGTCATAAAATTGGATGCAACTCACTTAACAACACCTCACTTAGCAATTAAAATTCTGGTCCCAATTGTGTCATAAGTGGAGGACTACCTATAATAACAAGGTGTAATAAACATTTGTTAATATATTCCATAAAATTAAAAAAAAATCTAAGCAAAACTATTAATTGGATCAAAAGCCAAGACATACACCCAAATTTGGCCATGACAATTTTATTGCTTGGTAAAACTAACATGCCAAAATAATAAATAGGATCGTCATAATATTGACAGCTTGAGACAAAGGGGAAAAATTTAAACTCTCTGGGGAAAAAATATTTTGAAACCTGTCCCCAAAACTTTCTACATTCTGAAAGTTGAGTTATCTCAGCATTTCTACCAGCCCTTCTTACAATAGCTGGCTGCTTTCACTTTAATTGAGAGGCTTGAAGAAATCTGATGGTTCTTTATTTATTTATAGCTTGTGCTCACGTTTATGCAAATAAGGAACAAATCCAGTGGCAAGCTTAAAAAAAAAAAACCCGGAGATCTGACTGACTGAATGCACAAAAGAGCAATTGCACATCTTTTAATGCATTCTCTTAAGGAGGGAAAAAGAAACAACAATCACAAGGCAAAAACTTTGCAATACAATTGCCTTGAAAAGGCAACAAATATTTCTCACAAAATAAATACTGTCCATTCTTGTCAGCTTTTTTCCCCACCTCCTTTGTGTTCCAAGAAATTGCCAGTAATGAAAACAGAGCAGAGCCAATCAAATTGTTGTGTATACTACTGCACTGTGGAAACTGGAAACCCTGCATTTCAAGTAAGTGTTATGCATTATTCATAGCCTATGCATGTTTATGTAAATTAACAAAGGCGGAAGTGTATGGTGAAGCAGTATTAGTAGGTGAAATAATGATGGGGAAAAGTACCATGCTTAAAATGTGTGTTAACAAAGATGCTGTCCTTAACCTACTTCATTAACATACACACACGCACATACATATATGTATTCAAGAAGTTACATCCTATGAAAAAATTGAAATGCATGATCTTTTACTTAAGAAACTTGCATTTTTCATCCTTTTCCCACATTAGAGTTATAAGATAAAGCCTTATAAACAGTAAGAAAAGAAAGGTATGTATGCATCAATATCATTGTCAAATATATGACAGTCTAAAATATTAGAATGCCTCAAGTGAGAGTCTAAAATGTGATCAAAATAAAAGGGGGGCATTGGATATTGGGATGTAGTTAAAGAAGAGGTAAACTTATATCTTGGTAGGATCACTAGACAAGGTGTAATTCAAACCGCATCCTCACCCCACCCACCCCCAAACAGAATGATTTGGGTTAAGATAATTACTCTACAGACACAAAGAAAAGCTGTTTTCTCTTTCCGTCTATCTCTTTCTTTCCACAGCCAGTGATAGGAGGAGCAAGGAGGAGAAAGGGGAGGAGAAGACAGACTTGATTGTAATGTTCATTTGCAGGAGATCTGTGCTTTGGAATTGAATGTGTGGCCTTCTGCAGCTTACTGACATACAGTATAATTTTGTGCAGGTTTTCTATGCATACTGCATTGTGATTTGATAGAGAAAAACAAGATTCTTTAGTTATCTCCTTCCTCTTGCTTTAAATTTGCTTGAAGCTTAGCATTCAAAAGCCTCTCAATTTTTCACTCAAATTAAATACAATAATCTTCCAAAATGCAACTGTAGATATATGTATAATTTACTTGTTTAAATATTATTTTTGGCTTGACTTCCTACTAAATTTATTGTATCTCTGTGTGCAATATGTGAGAGGCAGATTGGGAAAACATAATACTGAAAAGTGTTTTTCAGCAAAAGAAGATTTTGCAGTGCATCTGAATATTTTCAGGAGTAGATCTGATTGAGCCTATAGGTTATCGAAGCATTTGGGTTTTTCTTTTTTCTCTCTGATATGTATCTGATATGTATCTGATGCCTACTAGAACCAGAGTGAGATTTTTTTTAAAAAAGGGATAAGATAGCTGTTATAAAAAAATTGAGATTTTCCAGAATTCGGTATTAACAATTATTGCTTCTAGATTTAATATGAATGTTGAAATTGAAGGTAAAAGTACCTCACCATAAGGTACTACGCCTTTTGCTATATTCTCCTCATGCTGCCATTTTAATAGTAAGATACCAATTGCTACTGAATGCAGTCCTACAAACTTCTGCCTTTCCTTAAACGTATTCTTGCCAAGTCTGTGGATGGTTACTGTCCTTTTGGATAGATAAGAAATGGATATCACATGATAACAGAATATTAATATAGATGTGGGACTTTTAAAATAATTTGACTATTCCTTTAGTGGAACTATCCTTTCAACTCCCATTCCCTTCTAATCAATTGCTCCCAAATTTGCTTGCCATTATTTGATAAAAAATGGTTAGGTCATTGTAGTAACCTAAACGCAAGACAATAGATGCCAGGTAGGCATTGTAAGTGGGAGAGGCCCATTTTCTGCTGATATTCAAGGAGAGAAGAACAATACTACAACTGAACAACTTAGTGCTACTGAAAGGCCCTTAGAAGAATTATCTTTGTTTTCCTTCATTGGAGGTTGGCACCTTATTCCACTGGCATACATTAAAAGATATGTAGTTTGTATCACAGCAACACTTTCATCAGTATTACCCTCACATTCTACCCCTCAAGGATGCTGCAGAATACATGGTCATGCTTCCTGCTTTGATGTTGTTGACATCCTCCAAGATCAACCTAGCCCTTTTTAGCATGCATACAAAAAGGGCGGGGCTTCAAGGGCCCAGTTGACCTGCTATTTTGATGCTGTTGATCCTCCTCACCCCCACAGAAGCCACTGATCAGAAATACTTTATCTCTTTGTTCTTTACTAAAGACTAGCAAAGAAGAACATTCTAAGAATGGCCATGGTCCAGCCCTTAAGCAGGCCACTATTATCTGGAACCTCAAAAATAAACTTTTGCTTTGAATCAAGCCACTCCAAGAATAGCTGTATTGGCATGAACTGGATAACATTTGGTTTTTCACATCCTTAGTATGTGGGCATTTCTGATTAATCTTGCTCAAGAAAGCAGCCATATGGTGAGAACATGCACGTGTTTAAATTCTAGAAGTGTCCATGTACCTAAAAAGGAGAACATGCACATGGTGTTTAAATTCTAGAAGTGTCTATGAACTAAAAAAGGTTGATCATCCTGATCTTTATGAGGGGAAATTACAGGTTAAATTCTTTTGCATCATTCATATGATATCTGCTCTGCTCTCATTATCCCCTTTTTAGTCAATAGACTAACCCATATGATGAGTTTGCTTAACAAGTTTGGTAGATCTGAAGCTTTCAGTTATTCTCAACAGGGTCAAACTCTATGCTGCTGTTTGCAAAGTTAGGCAAGTTGGCCCAGATCGTGGCTAGTTTATACAATACAAGTAAGTGTCCCATTCAGTAGGTGCAACTGGTAAGCATGCTGTTTGATTCTCTTATGTGAATTGGTATGATACTGTGAATTTATATACTATGACCATGTTGGTGAACCTATGGCACGCATGCCAGAGGTGGCATGCAGAGCCCTCTCTGTTGGAACGCGCGCCATCGCCAGGTTACTTCCGGTTCTTCATTTGGGCCCACCCACCTGCCCCTGTGCTATTCTGACCTGTATTTCATTGGTTTGATGCACAGCTGGTCTGTGTGGCAGTGCAGATTGCCGCACCTCAGCTGTTTGTCTTTGCAGTTGAAAACGCACACGCAGCGAACCGGTTTGGGCACTTGGTGCCAAAAAGGTTCACCATCACTGTACTATGAGGATCATTTCTGTACATCTGCTGATGTGCTAAGTAATTTACTTTTTGATGGACTGTAATAAATACTTTTCCTAATTCCTAACTGACTTATTCTACTTTTTTTTTACCTGATCCCCCAAAAGATGCTGATGTGTGCATGAGTAATCTATATTACAAATATACCATCAATCAAGGGTGCTGCTTCCACCTAGCAGTTTTGCTGCTTTAATCCCCTTTTCCAATGCCTTACAAACCATCTGAAGCTGGCCTTCAATACTTTCATGGGATAAAATACAAATACGATTTAAGTTATAAAATAAGATAAAGGTGCTCCAAGTGAAGATGAACTACTGTTTCTGTCTGTGTGATTACAGAACAGTCATCCAGGTAACAACGGAAATGGTTTGCCATTGTCTTCTTGCAGAGCAGGTCCCCCCCCCATCTCTTTTTAACTTTCCCACCTAACTTACTATTCTGGTATTCTATGGTCTTTCATCCACGGAATAACATGTATTGATCCTGCTTATATTTGGAGTACAGGCAAAATTTCCCAGATGCTATCACTGATAAAACAGCTGAATTATAGAATAATTGAAGTGATTTAGAATAACAAATACATCCCATTCCTGGTTTTGGTACATGTATTAATTTGTATGGCTGTTCACAGTTTAGCTGATTGTGTATACACATGTATGCATGCACATACACAGTATACACACAGAGAGATTGTTATGATGGAAACTCTTCCTGCTGTGAAAGTGCCATTCCTTCAGTTTCTATTAAAATGCCTTTGCTAACTCTGTTGCTAAAAGGGTAACATGGCAACACTTGTTCAAACAGGTGTTGAGAACAGCTGGAGACTGCAATATAGAGCATCTATGGCCCTTTTTCCACTGCTGAGTTAAAGTGATCTCCATCCATCCTTGAATCGGGAAGTAAATCTATGGCATGAAATTTGCTGCCCCATTGCTAGCTTCTTTCCATCCTGTCCTGCCTCTGTTCTGAATGGAGCTGTCTTGATTATGTGTACACAGCACATGATAAACTAAGTGACTGATGGATTCCTCCACCTTTGCTGTCTTCCTCTTCTAGACATCAACAACTAGTGGGAACAATAGTTGCTGATCGATCACAGTATTGTGGCTGGAATGAAGTAGGAGTGACAGCAGAATTCTTTGTTGCCTCTTGGTTCTTCTCTGTTTTTCTCTACCCTAAACTTGTTTTAACCTGAGTGAGATATTTTTCTTTTTTTAAAAAAAACCTTCAACAAAGGAGGTTGAGTCATGAAACCACTTTTATTTGATGTTTCTCTCAAATTCTTTTTTTATCTTATGCAAGCAACAAATACTGATTTCCATATTTTTCTGTGCTTTGTTCTGTGTGGCAGTTCTGTGTAGGGGTGGAATGGTTAGTCTCATCATTCCATTTTTATATTATTTGTACTAAACTGGTAAGAATCATAGAGTTAAAGCATTTACAGCTGTGCTGGCTGAGTAGTCAAACATTTTTAGCAGTTTTAATTGACCATCACCCCAACATTAGTGTGTTCGGTTCATGAAGGTGAAAATAGCAGAATGGTGGCAGAAGGAGTTCTCTGTGGACCAAAAATGAGGCAACATTTTCACATCAGTTTGAAGAACTCAACAGGCCACATTTGACCCCATACAATCTAACAGATTTTATATACCTTATAACTGGTTTTGGATGCTGTCAGGTGATGGGGAAAATTGACTTTAACCTGAGTACAATGAAGGATGACTTAAGCTTTTCTCACTCAAGGTCTAGTGATCAGATGCAAGAGACACTGCAGAAAAAAGTTGTTGCCAGATACATTTGTACTGTTGTTAGGTGCGAGGGAGAAATAGATTGTGTGGGGGTGGCAGAGGAGAGGGAGGAAGAAGAGAAAAGAACACAGTAGCTCCTTTTTGCTGGGAGGCTGGAAGATGGGTGAAGCAAAACCAGATAACTGGTAGTGGTGGGGGATTTTGCAGAGAATTAGATACTGACCAGAAGGATGAAGATCAGATTTGTGTTATGATTGCCTGCAGTTAGATTGCTGTACATGCTGAACTTGATTCAACTCATGAGCTGTAAGCCAATTCTTTTTTTTTTTTAATGCCCTCCATAAGCCTGCATGCATGTATGTAAATTTGTTCTAGCTGCCCACTCCAGGACACTGGATGGCTTATAACGCAAGAGAAAGGGGGCGGAATAATGTTCCAGAGGTTGTCAGCCTAGAGAGGGAAGTGGGAATGACCTTGAGGAAGAAGAGGAAGGGCTGCTATTAAGGCAATGGTCATGTAAAAAAGGTCTGAATATGCGGCAGAAATGTAATATGAGAAAACATCTCACATAAAACCATCTCACATTCTCAGATGAAGATAAATAAAGAGAAAGAAGGGGAAAATGCATTCAGACTTGCAAGATCCTGTTACTACCTCTTTACAATAAAAGTAGTATTGCCTTCATGACATTGGTTTCCTAGTCTGGTTCACCTTGAAGGGCTCACAAGACCATGACAGGAAAAAAGCATGCTTGCATGGACCTGCAAAGTGACAACATTGATTAGAGGAGACATGGAACACACCCTCTTTCAAGGGCAGAAGAACCAGCCCCTCTCTCAAAGAGGCTGATATCACTGATGTCAGTGGTATTTCAGTGGTAAATACAGTATTGCAGGCTAATTCTGCCCGCAGCCAGGAGTTCTATCCTGACTGGCTTAAGATTGACTCAGGCTGTCATCCTTCCGAGGATCGTAGAATGAGAGCCCAAATTATTGGGAGTAATCTACTGATATTTGTAAACTGCTCAGAGAATGCTGTAAAGCACTATTGAGTGGTATGTAAGTTTGAGTTCTATGGCTAAATGCTATTGTTATGTGGACCATACCTTGGTAACTTCCAGGCTGTCTTAACAACCCAAGAGGATCTTACAAAATGGTTGCTGAGCAAACAGGCAGGGGACTTCCCCTGTCCATTTCCTAAAGTGTCACAGAATTGAATTCAGTCTAGATGGACTTGCCCAGTTGGAATCCAACTCTGAGCAAATCTGAGGGACAATGTGGGCCCAAGTATGGACTAGCACTCAGGTTTAGTTGAATTCATTCTTTATCTTTCTATGTTACTGTTCAAGATTTTGTCTTTCTCCAAGAGTGCTTCTGATACTTAATCTCGTGGAGCTCCTTGGAGAACCAAGGAACACCCTGGGTTTGGTGCAGGGGCTGCATAGAACCTATCTGGTCCAGAGCCTCAGATACTTACTTATTCCAGGTGGCAATAAAGGCCTCAGCGGAACTGTCCAAGAGATCCTCAGGGAAAGCCCTAAGATCCCTCTGGAACCCAGTCAGGTCCAACCGATCAGACACTGACTGGACAAAAGAATCCCATCTTTGATCTGGATTAGCCAATAAAAAATAAACAAACGAAATACAAAAAAAAACATATTCAGACTTCAAAAGAGAGTCAACATTATGGGGAAATGGTCTAGTGAAAGAGAGTATAGATATATCCCAAATCGTTTAGTTTTGAGGATGCTAAATTCTTTATAGGGAAAATATGTTGCTTACTGCATCCTAATATGTCTGACAATAGTGTTTGAATCTGGTTAGTGAATGGAGACACTGAGTTTTTCAAGCAGCTATGAGATACAGTAATACCCTGATGTCCTGTCTAGTTGGGCTAAAGCCAAGAAAAATGGTTTTATATTTAACTATATTGCACATTTTCTACCTTAAAATATATATTCAAAGGCATGAGTAAGGGTGAGGTGTGCATTTCATAACTACAATTATAGTTCTTCTCTCCACTATGCCTAACTTGTCAATAGAATTCAGAAGAAAATCCTTCTTAGAGATTTGAGAAGATGAGGCACCGCTAGTCAAAACAGAGACCATACATTGGATGGATCCACTGTTTGATTTGGCATAAGCTTCATGTATTCAAAAACACCAATAAGAACAAAAGTCACTTTGTACATTTTGATCCAGCAATCTTACATGGCTTTCAAGCAAGCTGTATAAAATAACATTTTTTTCCCATTTTAATTTGTTGCTAACATATTTACATATAAGAAGCAAGGGAGGGGGAAGTGCAGTTGTCAACTGTCTTTCTAGCAATTGCAAGGATTTATTTATAGGTGTAATTTCTCAAAAGACCGTTCCATGTGTAAGAATGGAATTGCTGGAAAATGTTGGCAATTATTTTGCAAGCTGTGGTTTCTCCCTTGCATGATGCTACACCTTATTTGCATACAGTATGATTGAAAATGAAACTCTGACACATAGGATTTCACAAATATCAAGCAGGGTTGGGGAGGGGGGGAAGCCAACATGAAACAAATAAATGCTGCCACTTATAGATCACAGACAGTGTTGCAACTGCTAAGTATTTCAGCCATTTACTTTGTTAATGCACATTTATGAATATTTTATTAAAGTAAATATATTATTTTTAACTCTTAGCAGACAAGAGAATATCTTGATAAATTCTAAAATTGGTTGAATCAAAAGTTGTCCTATAGGTGGAAGATATCTTTTGAAAACTAAACATATGAAACTGACTTTTCCTAAAAAAAAAGTTTGTTTTTTTAATATGTATGGATTTATTGAACCCCCATGGCACACCAGAAACCTAAAAACTGCTGCAGAATCACTACACATTACACTAACCTTAAATATGTATATTCCAAATTGTTCCCTAGAACTCAGAGTGAAATATTATCAAATATTATGTTCACATACATCACTTACAGAATTCTGAAATTATCTTACAGATATGGTAAAATGCATCAGGATTTCTGTGAGCAGCAGTACAGAAATATCTCTTATAGAGGAATAAATAACAAGGGACACAATCCTATGGTCTGTTGCATATCTCCTTCCTTTCCAGGCACCCAGAAAAATCCTATCTACAATGTCTTGTCCTCATCCCAGTTGCAGGCAGCCAATGAATATAAAGCTATATTCATATAGCAACTGATGTGTCTAAGAGTCAAACAAGATGCGGTGCTAATTGTATGAAAATAAATAATGTGTGCATTGCTATCTCATTTTAAAAAATGTGGGAGAGATAAGAGAAACTTGCAACCACTCTGATGAATGAGTAGACAGGGTTGGTTCTCTCCTAATATATATCTGAGGATCACTTTGGTATAGTGGTTAAAGTATGAGACTAGAAATCAGGAGACCATGAGTTCTAGTCCTGCCTTAAGCACAAAGCCAACAGGGTGACTTTCTCTCAATCCTGGGAAGGAGGCTGTGGCAAACCACTTCTAAAAAAGAAAACTTCAGGGACTTATCCTGGCAGTTTCCGAGCAGCAGACATGATGGAAAGAAGCAAAATAGTTAAACTTGTATAAACCACTCTGGTTGATGCTATTTATGAATTGCACCAAACAAGGATGTTCAAGGAACTTGGAGCCCAGCAACATCAGGTTTGGTGGCTCCCCACATGCAGCCCTAGGTTCCTACAAAAAATGTGTTAAAACTATGAAAAAGAAAATCTACAGAATTTAACTTAAAATTTGAATCTGGAATAAAAACACATAATATAAAAGTCACCATACAATAAAACCTACTTGAGTAAATGACCTTGTTGGCCTGATATAAAGCTGCACTACAGTGTTGTCCCCAAATTCAGGTCTTAGCCTGGCACCAAAGCCAATGAAGCCTACCAGATACGAGGTACAGGATTAATTTCCTTTTATTGAAGTGCTTCATCAATAGAGGTCCCAGCCAGCAAAATGCCAGGACCCAGAACAAAGGATTCAACAAGCTTTTATATAGTTTTTTAAGATGGGATAAAGAAGCATTGTCTAATAAGCTTTTTGAAAGTTATCTAAAGGGTCCTCTATTGGCTCCATGGTATTCCTATTTCTAAGTCTTATCTAATAAACACTTCAAAAGCTATCTAACAGGTCTTCTATTGGCTCTACTTCAGCCATATTCCTAAAAGTTAACTAATAGGCATTCTAGAAGACATTTAGCAAGTTTTCTATTGGCTCTGTCTTAGCCCTATTTTTATCTTAGTAATATGTCTTGTATGATATGCCTGACAGTCAGCTCTTATTTTTTACCTTGAAAGGCGCCTCACCGGTTCACACTCCCTCTTCCTTTATTTTTGTTATGTAGGCTTTGCAGGGCCCATCAAGAGTACAGGCAGTTCCTGACTTACAAAGTTCATTCAGTGACCGTTCGATGTTACGTCACTGAAAAAAGTGACTTCTGACCTTTTTCACACTTATGACCATTACAGCATCCCCATGGTCATGTGACCAAAATTCAGACACTTAGCAACTATTTGTGTCATAATTATTTATGACAGTTGCAGTGTCCCAGGGTCATGTGATCTCCTTTTGCGAACTTCTGATAAGCGAAGTCAATGTGGAAGCCAGATTCACTTCACAACTGTTAGTAACTTAATAGTAGCCATGATTCACTTAACAACCATGGCAAGAAAGGTTGTAAAATGGAGCAAAACTCACTTAACAAATGTCTTGCTTAGCAACATAAAGTTTGGTCTGCATTGAGGCCCTAAGCTGAGGATTACCTCTACTAATAGGTAGCTTGGCTTGCTTAAGGATTCATCTACCATTTGGCTCACATGGAGGTATGCCAGCCTGGGGATGGACATGCCTGCCCAAATAGCTCACCTGCCTGAGGCAGGCACAGGAGGCTCTCCTCGGGGGCAACAAACTGAGGCAAGCAGCTGTAATCTCTGGTTCCCTGAGGCCCAATATACCAATAGTTCAATACACCTAAATTGCCCTGATAATTATGATCCTATCTACGGTACTTGTCTGAGAAAATGAAACCCTAGACTTTACATGTATTGGAAGCTTGTTTTAAACAATCATTGAATTTTGAGCTTGGTTTATTCTAGTTTTTAAACTAATTTTTATTTAAAGTTTTAACAGCATTAATAAGAATTAACACAAACTAAAATACAACAGAGAAAATTGACAGGAAAGAGTAATAAAAGAAAAAGCTAAAAGTGCTATAAGAAAAAAAAGTAGAAAGTGACAAGGATGTAAAGGTTAGAAAGATAAGAAGTGGCTTCCAATATTGTTTAAAACAGTAATTAGTACAATTACATTTTAGCTTCTCTAAAGTTACATCATGCCTCTCTTTTTTCTATAATTTATCCTGTGTAATCATCAACACACTGAATCACAAGTTCATTTTTTTGTAATCATCCACTACCTACCATTTTCTTTGGAACAACATCTCATTCAATTTTCACCCAAAAGAGCTGTTTTTTACTTAAAATGTTAAGTCACTAACGTGTTCTAAGGAAGTCTTTGGTATTGTCTCCATTTTATGTACATTAATATGCATAAACTAAACCAAACTAATAACCAAAGACTCAGAATACCGAATCACATCTATTTTTGAAAAAGATCTATATCTTTCAGAAAAATCAGGAACTCTTTTGTGTCAGCATTTTTATACCTCCATACCTCAACAAGATCCAAATTATCCATCAAATAAGTAAAAAAAAAACCTTTGGGAGTTTGCATTGTGCATTTTTAGTATTTTTCTCAGAAGTTCTATTTTTTTGTGTGGGGAAACCACTCCATTTCAATTTCCCAGAACCCACCAATTTTCATATGTAAAATCCTATAAAATTTCACATTTAAGCATTTATAATCCATAGTTAGGCCAAGATTTTAGAAAAGTCAACTTTAGTATTATGTGAGCAATTAAAATTTCATCGAAAGAGCACTAATCATCAAAGTGGAATTGTCTATTGCTTCAAGACTGAGAAAGTTCACCAGTATTTTGAACATGTTTTTTAATGTTTGCCACACCTGTTACATGTGAAAGAATTAACAGGTTTTTAGCTGATATTGCAGGAACATAAGATTTTACTTTGGGGTTGACTTTCTTCTGTGATTTACATATCTTCTACCTTTATAATGCTATTTGCAAGTATAGAGAATATAGAAAGAAATCTGACATTAGATTTCATATCTCAGACTTACCAGTCTATCATGACCCCTTGCTTAAAAAAAAAACACCAGATATTTTGTTGGCTGAATCATTTCAATTTCAGTCATTAGATGAATGATAATATGCACCAATGCGGCTTAGACTATAGATTCAGCCCTGCTTCTCCCTTATATGGGTTCCATATATGTATGTGTATGTGTGTATATGGGTGTGTATATATAAGAATATATATATGTATACACACAAAGCAAAATCTGGGGTTCGAATTACATATACCAAGAAGTATAATCATAAGAAATGTATCTCAATGGAAAATGGGAGCAAAGAGCTGGAACAGTCCAGATGTTCTGATGTAGATATATTCCCCTAACTTTTTGGAGGGTTATAAATGGAGATGAGAAAGGTTCTCTTTTAGAGCTGGTATGAATTCCACGATTAGCCATTTCTTGACAAGAAACAAGCTTGAATAAGGTTGATTTTTTTTTTAAAAAAAATACTGATTTCCCTCTCAGGTGAGTATTAAAAGCAGTTAAAAAGAAAAGAAAATATTCCTGAAAGGTAAAAAGTATAAATTAAAATTAATATTAAACTAATTAATATTTGTGAAATAAGCCTTATCCTCCCCTCTAGCAAATTAAAAAAAAACTCTTCCTGAGCCATGCCAGGAATTAATGATTTGGCCTAAGAAACTGAATTATTAATATCTTAGTGAACAGAATTAGTTTTTCGGAAATAGTTTCTAGTACACAAGTTTCTTTTTTTAAATCCAGGGTACTAGAACCACTTTAATGTAGCAGCCTGGTGAAGCTCACTCACCTCCCCAAAAATCAGAAAACATTGTGACATAACTAGGTCATGTAAATATGGGAATTTTTCTCCTCCCCTTTTCTTAAAGGTTATCCTGAGGAAATAGTCCTTCCACAAATTATATTTATCATACTTTGATAACCTGCAAGGTATGTCATTATATTTTAACAGTGTAATTAGTTAACTTCAATCTTCTCGGACAACTGGAATTACTAGCCAAGCAACATAATTTAGGAACTATAAAAGTGATAGTGGTGTATATGTTTCAGTGTTATAGATATTGTGATATTTTACTTGTTGGTTACGATGAGATGCAAAGCTCTTGCCCAGAAACAAAATACCAAAAGTTAGTTACACAAAAGTTATTCATGCAATGACTGAAGACATAGTCAGCAAAATAGTCAGAAACTCATCAGAAGCAATTATAGAAACTGTAATGCTTTCTGTCTTACTAACTAAACAAACTGCATAGATCAATGATTTACCAATAATCTACAGTTCTCCTCCCCCCCATACACTGATCATTGTTGTTAGTTGGTGATATATTTCTTCCCACAGTTAGAAGTAGTATATTAATATATGCAACTGCGATTTTCAGAATGTAGATCTTTCTGCTGGTTGTGATGAACAGCAGACCTGAGTTTCACAAAGACACAAAAATTTCATTTTCTATACCTGTATTTACAATCTGGTGTAGCAGAGAGATGAAATCATTTAGGAAACTCAAAAGAGTAGTAGCAGCAGTTTTTTAATCCTGATTTCCTATAAATGTTTGATATAAACTGGAAGACACAATAAATGTATTTTTTATTTCCTAAATCAGTCATCTTGGAAAATGTGGACTGCTCTTTATAGGATAGAACTGGTTTTGGACAAATATTCTATAGACTATATGATTCTGGCAAGCAATAGTGTGCAGGTGTTGTCTCCCCACCCTTTCCTTTTTTACTATTCATTGAAGGCAACTGTCTGCTGAGAACTTTGATGATGTGAATGATTTGTGAATCTTGGCTTCTGAAAGGATATGAAAAGCTTTGTTGTGCACACTTTTTGCCTCTGCATATAGTATAAGTGCTCTAGAATATTTCAGATTCTTAATACATTTTAGGAATACTATAATCAGGTGAGTTCCAGTATCATTCTTGTGCATTAGTTTTAATTGTAGTTCTGGGGAACTTCTGCAAGATCCTGGAAGATTAATCATATAGAGGTCCACAAACCTTTATGTAATTTTCACATTTATTAACATTTGGACAAAGCAAATTGGAGAAGTTTTTGAATGTTTGAATTAATTGAATGGTACCACTGAAAGTTACACAACCAGGAGTGGAAAAGCTGTGACCCTAAATTGAATGCAGCTCTTAGCTCCTTTTGTGGAATCTATGGAAATGACAGCCGTATGATTTTCCATGCTTTCCAATAAAAATAAGTAGGCTAAATATATCCATTTTACTTAACCTTGCCAATGAAAAAGGGGTGAAAATCCCTCTACTGAATAGCTGAAGTAGCTTGAGATGTAGAATCTACTGAATATAATAGTATAACTCCCAAGTAATTACTTCAAATAATTATGCCTTTTATCTTCTAGAAAATTCGGGGGGTTGAGTACAAACATTTAATATATCCTGTGGATATGTGACTGAAACAACATGCAATTGTTATACATTTTATACTTGATTGATATGAATTGACTAATTCTGGTGATCTACTGGTATTAGTAACTGATCCTCCCCACTATTACTAATGCAATACCTAATGTAACCAGAACTGGGACAAAGGCATATTTAGAATTAATTTAGGTACAAATAAAAACAATAAAGCTGAATCTTTAGATAAATGAAAGGGAAAGGCATTGCATTCCTATGTTTTTGAGTTCCAGCATTTGTTAATAAAAGACAATATGGTCAATGGCTAAAATGACAGAAGAGGTTACTCAGCAGTCTATGAAGAGCCATTAATTTTCTCTACATCTGGTCTACACACTTGCTGCCTAGATTCAAGTGTAAGATCAGTGACTGTCACGTTTTAAGGGTTTTCCTACTCCAAGGAAGCAATAGTACTTTTACCATAGTTTTTGTGTTTCGCTTCTCACCCCAAAGAAACAAAACAGACAATACCACACCATTCACAGTGGTAGTAGCCCTTAATAGCATCCTTTATGCCATTCTTTTTTATTCCTCTGCAATTTTTTGAACACTAACACACACAAAAATAATAATCTTATTCCTATTTAATATATTATACAGGCAAGCAGGGTAGGGGGAGATTCCTGTTGAGAAAACATAACCATGGCAACAACAGAGCCAGGGAGGGAACCATTGCTACTTGTGAATTTCAATGTAATCAAGGCTACAGGAAAAAAGAGAAGTTTTTTTTTTCTCTTTTATCCCAGAAAGACCTGTTTTTCAAGTGGAGAAGGAAAACACTTATCAGTAAGGCAGCTGGCCTGGTTTATGTTAGTGCTTTATTGTGAATCTGAAAAACAGGCAGTCGAGTCATACTTAGTATTTATTAGGGAAATCCTCTCATGCATGTCACAGGATTGGGAAATGAAACATTTTTAATACACAGGCTGGTTGGAAATTCTTGAAGCTTCTACTCCTGTATATTTGGAGGGCAACGTTTATTTAAATGTAAATAATTTGACATCAATCTTTGCTTTAGACTGGTCCAACCATTACTTTTTGGAGTGAGGTCCTTGTCTTGGTACTCAAAGACCAAGCACTATTCTTGCCTCAGGAAAAAAAAAGTAAACTGGCTTAGCATTAAATCATGTCTTTAACAGGAATCATTACAGCAACATCTATCCATTTTATTTCTGGATGATGCAGAATCTGACACGAGATGTTCACATTTCTGCATGTTAAGGATCTCAATCCATATCACATCTTTTAATACATTTACTTCTCAGGACAATTCTCAGAACTGTTCCACAAAATGTTAGCTTGACAAAGACTGACCATCCCAAGATTAGTCATCATAGAGACAAAGGGATTTGAACCGGGTCTCCTTAGCTCCAACCCAGCATTCAGATGAATACCAATGAAACCAACAGAATGGTAGAAAGAACTAGAGGCCTCTTTTGTATCCTTTTGTGCTTTTTTTGAAGCCCTTGGTAACAGCAGAGCTTCTTGCCTATCCCTTAACTGTCAGAAGTGGAAACAAATAGTGTATATGTACACCAGTCTGTATGAACTAAGTATGGTTTTTAACAGAAGAGTAAACAATCTGAAGCCATAAACCATGGAATCTGAAGAGCCACAATGAATATCACCCACAGGCACCCATAATGGACATGGCTAGTGATTAAATGTCATTATATCATTACTCAAATGCTGTGATTTGTATATTAGTAGGATGTGATTTGAAAGGGTGGGCTTTGCATTTTGTTGTTCTCACTCTTAAATCATTGCATCTAAGAACAGATACCTATGGCACCACCACTTTCAATGGCAACCAGTCTAGGGACAGAGCACAGCAATTATAAGGACTGCCAGAATAAAAAGCCTAAACCTTTCACTACTTCCCACTTCAGACTCTGCTACTGTACTCGGTAGAAGTAAAATAATCTGCAAGCAACATTGCCAGTGTCTTCTGAAGATCACCTTGATGATCCGGTGAATGGGTATTAAGTATACTGTAGATGAATGGACTACAGCCTTTGAGAAATAAAAAGACAGAGCATATTTTGAATTCCCCACTCAATTTTTTTCCCATTGACCCTACATCAAAGCCATTCTTTCCCGCTCCCAAATTAATTCTTGGGAGTGATTAACTTTACCACCTTGAATGGAAAAGATCAACTCACCTAATTATTTCAAATACTAAACCATGGTTTGAATGGAGCCCTTTCCATCTCTGGGAACTGGAATTATTATTCCAATTCTTCTGTCTAAAAAATGCCCCCAGCATGGGCATAAAGATCAATGAGGGCACACATATGTGGAACTCCTAACCTAGCAACTAGTACATGTTTGAAACTGAAGTGGTATTAATACATGTCTTAAAGACCTTTCTTGGTGCAAAGCAGAATGCTGATGTTTACTTTAGCTGCAGAATGCATGCTGCATTAAGGGTATGTTTTGATATTAGTTATCTTTAAATTAAAGAGTCAGTTTAATGTAATGGTTATAAACACAAGGCTAGGAGTGAGGATTCTTATATCCTAGTCTTTCCTTAGGTATGAAAACCAGTTGGATGCCTTTGAGTCGGTCGCTCTCAAGCCCTAGAATGGAAAACTGAAAGTACAGGCAAACCACTTCCAAAAACTGCATGGATCTGCATGGATGTATAATCACCAGTAGTTAAGATTGATTCAAAGATTCCCTAACAACAGCATCTTTAATTTACCACATTTGTTTAAGTCTGCAATGAAGTTTTTTAAAACATTTATAAAAGGTGGATGATTAAATTGGCCAATTCCTGAATTCCAGCTTTTGTTAATAAAGAACAACATGGCCAATGACAACACTGATGGGAGAAGTTATTTAGCAGTCTCTGGAGAGCCATTCAGCTTCTCTACATCTGCTCCATATTCTTGCTGCAAGGGAAACAAGACATTCTTATTTAAGAAATAAATAAGAAACAAGTACATACATTCTTATTAAAAAAAAAACCTCAGCAAAATTCTGGCAGATTTTGATATAACTCAGGTAATGTGTTCTTAAAGGGATAAGTAATTGGGTAATTTTCATTATCTTCCAAGTTTGCTTTGCTGTTCCAACATTTTCATAATTCTGATCAAATATTCTAGGACATGTAATGCTTAATGGCAAAATAAAACATCTTCATAGATTAAGAATGTTTACACATGACTGGCCAGAGCAACTGATTAATAACTTTTACAGCTAGTTATGAAAATGAGATTACAATACTTGTAAAATTAACACTGCATTTCTAATTCTCTAGCCTCTGGACAATTTGCACAACAGGCAATTGAGCCATTCATAATTAACTAGCACATTTCAGTTTCCAGTTTTAATTTTCAGTGGTGCATCTTTCTGAGTCATCCATTAAATCTGTACCATTAAACAGGTACTGAGGTTTTATTTATTTGCATTATTCCCTTCCACCATTAATGGCTTGGTAAACTTTATGAAATAATTTTTTGCTACTGCTGCTTTCAAAACATTGAACAAGATCACTATTGCTTTTTGCAACAATTTGAATAAATCATCAACATTAATTTGCTGATATAGTATTTCTAGAAACACAAAGTATATGGATAACTTCTCCCTCTGTATTAGGAATCTGCAACCTAGGATATGCCATATATTTGAGATATCGTATATACTCGAGTATAAGCCGACCTGAGTATAAGCCGAGGTCCTAATTTTACCCAGGAAACCTGGGTAAAAT
>JANHJO010004004.1:95030-105179 GCA_032468235.1 Pseudoxyrhopus heterurus | reverse complement strand
GCGCTCCAGAGGGTTAACATCATTGCCCAGAGGATCATTGGTTGCCCTCTCCCCTCCTTGGAAGAGCTTTATAGCTCCCGCTGCCTTAAGAAAGTTCAAAACATAAAGATCCATCTCATCCTGGGCACCCTTTTTTTAACTATTACCATCTGGCAGACGTACAGGACAATAAAGACAAGGACAAATAGGCTGAAAAACAGCTTCTAACCCAGAGCAGTATATATCTTTTTTACGTGCAACTACTGTTAATCAGATCGTTATGAAGTAATTTCTCTGAATGTCACCAAAGTCTGCTATGCTGTATGTAAAATTAGACAAACTTTAACAGCCTACTGTTAATCCAGTACCAATCACAATATATTACTCTGCTTGTCTATTTTTTATTTTTTGCTATTATTATTGTTTTAATTCTTTTATTTGCTGGTCTGTGATCATAATAAAGATTGATTGGTAAAAGAGCAAGACATTTAAGCTAAAGGTGTGTAAAAGAAGCTGAAACATTTCTTATCAATGAAACATTTGTTTTTAATTTGAAAGAGACCATAATCAGTAATTGCTCTGTATCACATCTTATTGATATCTTGACCTAAACAGACATGTATTAGGGGAAAGGAAGGCAATTTTTTGAAATATCAAAATTATCTTTCGTTCCTTGCAAGATGCATTGGCCATATGTCACAAGACAGAGGCAACCTTTGCTACTTATAGACTATATTAAACCTGGAGGTGGGGCATATTCAAGAGTAGGACTAGGTTTGGAGAGCAGTCTGCAAAGTTTTTTTTTCTTTTTATTGGAATCATTTGTTACTCACCTCAAGATGGCAAGAAGCTTAATTTGTTTTGTACAATAAGGAGCAGAATGAGTTTCACAGGTCAACCAAACAGGCTATCGGGAGCCAATATAATCCATCCTGTGCCAGAGAGAGAAAGATATTTTTTCTCAGCTAACAACTTTGCCATCTATATAGTATAGTGTTTCAAAATGAAAAAGGTGCTTCAAATTATGCATGGGTGCATATGTAGCATGCCAGCAGTGTGTGTTTCCATGGGAATTAGTATAAAGGCAGCTGTAAAATCCAGGGAAATAATGGAACTATCTTAAAGTCTTGTGGACAAATATTTTGAGAATGCATTGAATTCTGCAAAGCATCTTGTTTCTGTTTGAGTCCAGTATGCCTCAGAGATCTATGCTTGGGATTGAGCAATATTGAAAGCAACTTTATATCAAGACCCACTGTTATCTTCATTTTCTTCAGTGATTATAAGGCTACTTGGCTAAATGTGCTATGACTTGAAGAAATGAGATAAAAAGAATTTGATAGCACTCTTCAGATATTGAAGTGTTGCTTGAGAAGAGAGTCAGGACTAGCTCTCCATCATTCTAAAATGTGGCACTTTAAATGACAATCTTAAGCTATAAGAAGGCAGGTTCCAAGTGTTTTTTTTAAAACAGTTTTAATACTTTTGAACGTTTAAACAACAGAAACAATTACTTAGGCACATGGTGGTCTCCCCTGCATATATTCAGATAAAGTCTGTACTGAGAAAAGAATTGATTCACCTTCCCTAATCTGCATATCCTCCAACATGTATCTTGGAATTAGAGAATTCCTTAGTTGACATCTGAAACATTTCCATTTGAATAAGATTGCAGATTGCAATAACCTAAAGTCCTTCAGATTTATCTTCATTTGGCTCATATAAGGTCTGCCTATAGCTATTTTATCATAATACTTCCCCATCCCCAACCAGATCATTGCCTTTTGATCAGTTTTTTTAGGAGCAAATAGGCTAAATACAAAATTATTTAGAATGCAAACTGTTTTGTGACTGATAAAAGTTTTGACCAGCACATTTGTTTTCTTAGAATTTCCTGATCTGTTTTTGGCTTTGGTAAGTAACTAATAGTTCATGTTTTTGTAATATTTTGATGTGTTTATTGCATTTGTGTAGGCATGAAAAATCTAGTTAAAAAATATGAGCTACCACATCCTGAAGAGGTTGCTGTTTTAAAACAGAAGCTAGAAAAATGTCACAGTCCAGAAGTTGCTCTTAATTCAAATACGTAAGTAACAATTTAAAGCTTTGTTAAATTTCTTCTGTTCTAATGGCCTAATTTCTGGCTAGGGTTGTCTCTATTGATACTATTTAAGGTGTTTGTCAGTATTTATTCCTTAAATGTATAATATGATGAAAGTCGTTTTGTGGATTATAATGTTGCTTAGCAAAAACTTCCATGCAGCAAGGTTGAATAGGGATAGGTTTATGTTATACAATAAACGTGGATAAAGAGAAGATGAAGGATGCTATATAAAAATATTAGTTAGCCTCATTTAACAACATTAGAACTTACGGAGTTGTTTAATGCCACATTCCTCTACTAGATCCAAATCATTATTTATATAAATAGAAAAAGTTTACTTTCAAAGAACACTTTTGGATTAAATTTAGGTAATATTTATTCTGCTGTGAGTTATACACTCTCAAGTTTTTTGGAGGCTGCATGATGGAGAAAATGAAACAAACAGTAGATGGGGCAAGAGATAGAAATGGTGAGGATGCTCATTCTCAGACTCCTGTTCCCTCCCCCCCTTTTTTTTTTTGCTAAGTGGGATACCAAAAGCCTAAGATGATCTGTTTCTGAAGGCTTAATAAAAGTAGTAGAAAGAAATTACAAAATAATATTTCTATTAATCTGAAGTTTGATTTATTGAATTTATTATTTTTCCAACTTCATCAGTCTTCTTTGCATTACTTTTTCTACAATCTATCAATGGAAAACATGTATCTTATGGAAGTTGATTCCGGCATACAAAAGTATATGTCTAACGAACTTCTCATTTACCTCAGAGATAAATTTAAATTTATAGTTTTAAGGGATTTATAGTGTTAAATGTGCCCTAACTGCAGAGGGGAAGTATTCCAAGCCTGCTGTGTTTTTTTTATTACTCTCAGTTCTTATTGCCCTCTACCTGCAGAAGGCCTCTGGATTTTCCAGTCTTTAATCCCTGGGAGAGATGGACTCCCTCAATCATCCTCTCCTCCTCTAAGAATTGCTATATTTATTTGTTACATTTATTTGCTGCCTATCTCGCCATGGGGCAACTTTAGGCGGCTTACAATAATAAAAAAAAAGAAAAATGAAAGGAGTGTAAACAGACTGGAAGTAAAATAATAGAACAATAAAATAATGACAAAGGAACACAATGAGAATAATATATCAATCTGAGAACGGAAAAGGTGGATGGGTGGAGGGCAGAGCAAGTGGTGAGGAGATAGAGTCTGCCATCAGTCCACACCTCCAGTGTAGAACTGTACCATTTGTTCCCCAAGGCCAACTGGTAGAGCCATGTCTTCAGGCTCTCTAAGCAAGATAGGATTAGAACTAGAATCATTTGGTGTTGAATAAATCTTCTACATCAGGGATCCCCAAACCCTGGGCCGCGCAAGTGGGAGGCGAGCACACGCAGTTCCATTTGTGTGAGCGGCAGGCACTCACGTGGGAAGCTACATTTGTGTGAGTGGTAGGCGCGCGCACCCACTGCTTGCATAAATGGAGCTGTACACATGAGTGCCATTGCTTGTGTGGAACTATCCCCTTTCCTCCTATTCACCAGTCCACAAAGCCGGAAAGGTTGGAGACCTCTGTTCTACACAGTAATTAAATTATTGCATTCTTTTAAATATAAAAGTGGGATTGAATAAATTTAATAATAACCTCTAACATTTTTCTGCTGTGGGATTTTTGATAGGAAAAAAAGAAAAGGCTATGAAAGTGATGAATTCATCTCGAAAAAATCTAGAATGGAGGTTAGTAGTACATTTTATATCACCAGATTAAATTTGTATTTAAATTGTATTGTTAAATCAAAAACACTTTGTTTTTATATGGCACCTATATCATGTCAAGAACCATTTTTTCTTATAGCAATTTTTTTTAAGCTAAAACAATGCGCTATTTGTTCCTTTTATCAGAACAAATCTCTGATCAATTTTTATTGGTTTCTTTAGTTCATAAGAAATGAAGCAAAGATTGAATTTATAAATGTGTCTGGATCATTCATTAAAATTTCCACCTGACACCATAGAGCACTGTAATGTATGCCACCACATTTTTTATTTTTTATCTACTTTTTAATTTGAATTGTGGTTTTAGTGGCTTTATTGTATTTTGTTTATCACATCATCCAGAGTCACTACAATAGATGGGTGGCTATACAAATGTGGTAAAGTAGAAAATAAATTATCATGGAATCAAAGGATCGGGACCAGTTCCCAGATACCTTGCACAGCAGCTTATGGGACTATAGATATTAAGAAATTTATACCTTATTTTACTCAATAAACCAGCACTATTGATAACTAAATACTACCAAATTATTAAAATAATTTTGCCTTAGTTACAAAATCTAAAAGTATCAGGAATATGTGGACAATTAAAATTAGCACTGCAACTGTTAACCAGTTTACATTTGCATGTTATACAACTAAATGATTTTTACATTTGAACACATAATGGTAAACTAGAATATTTAAGGGAAAAACCTAGTTCGTGTTTGTTCCACCTTGTCAAACTTTGTGAAAGAAATATTAAATTAAATTTTAAGTACAATAACAAGGTCAAAATTAGAATCTGATACAGTATTATATTTGAATTGCTGTGCAAAAATTAGTGAAATATATATTTGTACTTTTGGTTTTGAAATGAATGTGACATTAAATGCAAAACATGTTGGAAGAACATGAGCTAAAGCAAATCACGGTTTAAACTAAGCAATCATAATTTATTCTTAATATACTACACCTATTTTTAGAAGATGAAGTTACCTTGCATTGAATTAAATCTTTGTACCATTCACTCTAGTCTTTCTGACTCAGGTGAAAATTTTTTCATGTCCTGTTTCAGTTGGACATCTGGACATTCTAGAACCAAATTTATGTGAACTGAGATTCTTTCATCTTTAAATGCTTACAGTATTGAAGTTGTGCAGTAATAGTTGTAAATTATTTGAAAATGCTGATGATAGGCTTGTCGTATTTGCTTTATATGAATAAAATTTGCCTTTTGATATTAAAAACATCTGTTATATTATCAGGATCGTTGATAAATTAAGGGGAGTGTTTTTCAAAGCTGGTGTAGTTAACTCACTCTAACAGGATACTTATTGTGACCAATCTTCATGCAGAAAAAAAAATGATTTAGGAGTAAGTTGGGAGTTTTAATCTTTTGTAATCTTTTATTTATTTTATTATATTTGTATGTGGTTAATTTGATTTTGTTTTACTTAGGATGAATGGACAGATGATGATTTTATGGACTGATATATCTACATTCCTAATAGAAAATAAAATCTGAATTAATATTCATTGGAAATAAACCCAGGCAGCATGTTGTACAACTTATCATTCTTCAGAAAATTATATATTTATAATATAATAAACAATTTTTTACCAAGTGACTGGGATACTTGAACTTGTTTAAGTGCATTAATGTGACTTCACAATGAACAGGGCTTGTCACCGCTTCTTTTCATTGAGAATTGGCCATCAACCAACCAACTTTAATAACCATGTCCAGAGAAGATAGGAACACATTCAAAGGGTCTGTACAAATACGTTATAGCTCCATAACTATGTCTTCAGGAAGCATTAATCATGAAATAATCTCAGGATGATGCCATGCAATAATTTTGAAATTCTTAGTATATTTAAAATTTATTTTTTTATAAAGATATGCACCTAATTAATTGCTCTCAGAAAGTCTGATATACCAGACTTTAAAAGCTACTTAACTACTCTAGTACAATCTTTGCTTCAGTAGAAAATATCAGCTATGTTTAGCAAAACCTTTCACTATCATCTAACTAACACTAACACCACCAACTAGCAAATATTCTTGTGTTCCAAGGGCTGCAAGTAAAATATTCTGCTTATTGTGTATACTTTGGAAACAGCTATGGAAATATGTCACAATATGTGAACGCTGAACTTCTTTATAAAGCATGCATGGAGTTGCTGATTTGGATAATCAATTTTAATCTCAAATCAAAGGTTTGCATTGACCTAGTAATAAAGTCGGCAAGTTATATTTAATGCTAAGTATATAATTGGAGAATAGAAGAATTAATATATATATATTGTCTAGCTTTGACCTACTGGGCATTTTATGGGCATGCTCAGTGAAGGAGCATGAAAAATGTTTTAATTAAAAAGAACACCCCAATTAAAAATACTGCTGTAATTATCCTATGTACTTCCATTAGTGATTGGAGATACATTTACAGGAATACATAAATATCAGCTGTACAAAGTATTCTGAGCTGATATTTAATGTCTTACAATCCACTGAATTTTTGACACAGCTTAGAATGTTCTTTTACAACTAAGATAATTTTGATGATTGCATAGTCTGCCTTATGCAACTATGAAATATAGATCCATGAAGAATGCAGAACAGTATGACAATGTTTGGATGGGCAGTTTAGCATACTATATGATTTGTACAACATGATATATCTCTCCAAAGGGATCTGCATTTGAAGCCAAACTTCAGAATTTTTGTAACTGGAGAGGGACTCTTCTAAGTAATCCCTTTAAATTAATAATATCCTACTTTATATTTCAGACTGTTGAAAATCAGTTTGGATTTCCCAATCCAAGTTTTCCAACATTTGAGGGCTAGTTGAAATAGTTTGAGATTTTGAGAGTATGGTCACACTTGCAAAACCTACCCCATCCTGCTGTTTGATCATCCCAGCTTGCTTAGTTTTTCAGGGAAGGTAGGCACGCTTTCAAATAAACCATTCAGGGTGCATCTCTTATCCCCCTCGTGTTTTTTAAAAGAATGCCTCCAATATATATGCAAAGCTCAAACCTAGGAATGTGGGAGGAGAATGCTGCTCCAGGATACCACTTTGCAGATAGCTTTAATTAAATGAAATAGACACCTGTTTGGGGAAGTCCTAGTCAACTTAAGAGCACATCTGGGTTTTTTGTACAAAAATATCTAAACTTTTTCAAAAGGTAGCGGAACTGCCTTCTGAAGCAGGTAAGATTCTTTATCAGTCTAAGGCTTGATGTATCACATCTACTGTCCTAGCACTGGCCATTATGGAGATCTTGTACTTTCTATTTTTTCCTATTGTATTATGTCTAAAGATGCTAAGTAGTTTATGTTGCAAGATGGCTTAAATGTATAGACAGAAAAGATAACACATACATACTTGGGAAAGAAATATTCACTCATCTCATTAATATTTTTGTTCATTTACAATCTAAACATGAAGTAAAAATTTTTCACAATTGTTTTAAGAACAATTTTGAAATCAATTACATTAAACTTTCTCTGCTTCAGCCCTCTGGAACTGTCCTTTGTTTTTTCTGCTTTATTTGTAACTTTTGATTTGAAGGGAGCAGAGACATCAAAATTCACTAATGCAGTGGATCACGGTATACTATATTTTTAGAGCCAACAATGGCAGATAGTTGTAGATGACTTTAAAATGGCCACCATCTAGTCATCCTTAGCCTTTGTGATATCTCATGAATCTAACACCAAGTGACAGGAGAGTACTTTACATCATGATTCTCTTTCAGTAATGGTGTTTTTAGCAGCTTCTAGTTCAGAAAAGTCCTTGTTTAGCCTTCTCCTCTTACTCTTCTATAAAGGACTGATTAATGGCAATACATGGATTACTATCCCTAAGTGGGATTTTTTTCAGTCAGCACTTATGAATGTACAAACAAACATACACTGTATGTACATATATCGCTAAATTCTGAATTATTAGTCAAAAAATGAATGTATGCTATAAAACTGTTTAATGAATGCATGCATGCCTGATACAATAATCAATAAATTTACTGAATTCAAATTTACTTTTGTAAACATTTTACAAAAAGCATTGCAATTTATCTGGATACAGTCATTGGTGAAAAAATTACTCAAAATGATAAATGGCACATAAAAAAAATAAAGGTGACAAAACCCAGTCTGCATCTTCTTTCAGCACAACTCTGAACAAGCAAAATAGAATGGTATAAAAGTACAGCAAAGATTTCCTTTCAAATTCTGGAAGCTGTAAATACAAAGTGGTTGAACAATTGTAATGTGATTACAGTAACCAGGTGAATTACATTAAAAGGTGTTCGATCCAGTTATACTTTGCTGTTGAAACAATTTATTGGCAGGTGTCTGTGTTTTCTGAAAGACCGCTAGGCTTTGGCAATTGGAGGTTTGAAATAACATTAAAGTTCAAAGAGAGTCACAGCATTTACTTCGTGGAAGGTGATTTGTACACCAAGGCTCAGAGGTTCTGAAAATTGGTTCCAAAAGTGCAAGTGTCCTGCACAGATAGCTTAAAGCTGCTGGTACAGTCAGTCACCAACAGATCTGTTGTTTTTTGCATAGTTCACACATCACTGGAAACGTGAAACGTGTGCTATTTTTGGCAAGAGCAAGAAGAAGTGATATTGGTGAAAGTTGTCATGTTGGTCATGCTAGCTCATGCAGAAAGCTGCTACCTAATGCTGTTAGACACTGAATACTGATTCTGCTTTTGTTGAAGGAGTTCTGTAATTGCCAGCAACTTCTTTAGCACATGCTGTTAAAAAAAAAGGTAAATTTGTTAAATTATCCATGGTCTTTCTGGAAGTTTTAAAAGCTGAAAGAAGTGATTTATTTATTTAAATATCTTTAGAATACTTTTGGATTTTGAGTAAGGAAAAGACAATCTAAAAGTTTTCTAGCTTAAATACGTACATCAATATAACTTTCCTGCAGCTTTAACATTTAAAGAAAGCAAGTGATTATATGCAATGAATATAAAAATGTAATGTATTACAACATCACTTTGTAATCATGGATATAACTTCAAATACACACTGTATTTGAAACGTAGGTAAAATCAAGACAGCCATGCTAAAAGGTTCACTCATTTCACAGAAAGCAGTTGTATTTGATGATACTTTGCTAATTCCACCATCTGTAGTCTTTAAGTGCCATCTTTTGAAGCTGCTCAAGAGTCTCCAAAGCCAGAGCAGAGGAAATCTTGAAGAGTGCAGTTCTCTGTGGGAGCAGCTGGAACTTTCATCCACCTTTTCTTCTCAGCAGACTGTTTTCCTAAGCAAGTTTTAACTTTTGGGGTTTTAACTTCACTTTTTGAAGTTTTTGTTTTGCTTTGTTTTCTATGTCTGAAAGTTCAACCCCCTGCTGGATTTTATCTGTTTTTGCTTTTTTTCCTTTGCTTTGTTTGACTGTTTTTATTAACTTCTGCTTTTTCCAAATGGAAAATCATGACATGTTTTTGGATACTGAAAGTGCTTTTACTTGATTTACATTTTTATTGGACATTCACTACAGGGATTTTGTATTTAATTCAATTTACAAAAAGTTAAGAGCTTATTTTTCTTAGTCTTTCTTTTAATTTTGTATTCAAATATCCAGAACATGTCTTCCCTGCTCCTTTGTCAGTTTTCCTATTCTACTTTATCTACTACATGAAGCAACAACTTTACTTTACAGATAAGGAGGAAGCTGATACTCGAAAAAAGACTGTTTGATAACATGCATTTCCTACTTAAAAGCTCTTTAAAAAAGTTTGATCAACTCATAAAGGTGTGGTAGTCATAGGCAAGTAACTGTAGATAAATTCACAAAAGGAATGTGATTCAAAAGTGGTAGATTCAGTGGTGGGATTCAGCCGGTACGGCCTGGTTCAGGCGAACAGGTGGTAAAAATTCTGGCTGGCCCCGCTCGCCCCAGGCAGTCACTCTCGTCCGCTCGCCAAGCATAACTGCTGCTGCTCTCCGTCTGGCTGCCTGGTTTGCCTCGACCACATGGTCTCTGAGGGCCAGCCAGCTTGCCTGCCTTCAGCTGCATCCCACATGGCACTCTCCGCGTGGCCCAGCTGAGTTGCCCTGATCTGCCTAGGTGAGTGACTAGGCCCGAATCCCGGCCTAGCTGCCTCCTATGTCACCCCACGGTCCCCGAGGCCCTGCACACTTGCCTGCCTTCCCCACTACCTTTCCTGTGGTCCCCGAGGCCAGAGAAGGGCCAATGGCAACACCCCATTTCCAGCTTCCATTGGGTTAATCTGTGCCATGTTAGATCGGGATTGGGAGGGGGAAAGCAAAAAGTGTGCTGCCGCT
>JANHJO010004004.1:75128-88850 GCA_032468235.1 Pseudoxyrhopus heterurus | reverse complement strand
TGTAAACCGCTTAGAGAGGGTTGCAAGCCCTGATAGGTGGTATATAAATACAGTGCTATTGCTATTGCTATTTTTAAAATGTAACGAAAGAGAGTCATAGGTTCAGCAAGGAATTTGAAATGCCATAAAACCTGACAGTGCTGGAGCTCATTCGAGGTAAGAGGAAATAGCTAGAATGGTTTTTGGACTGCTTTGGTGCATTCACAGGGAAAGACCATTTCCCTTCCTCCCTCCCCAACTCTAAATGATTCTAAATGGATTGCTACCAAGATGTGGCAGTATCATGTCTAGAAGTCACAAGTAAGGCGAAATCACGAACTACAGAATAACAAAGTTAGAAGGGACCTTGGAGGTCTTCTAGTCCAACCCCCTGCTCAAGCAGGAAACCCTATATCATTTCAGACAAATCACTGTCTAAACTCTTCTTAAAAACCTCCAGTGTTTCTGCTTCTACAGACAAGTTGTTCCACTGATTAATTGTTTTCACTGTCAGGAAATTTCTCCTTAGTTCTAGGTAATTTTTCTCCTTGGTTAGTTTCCATCCATTGCTTCTTGTGTTGCCTTCAGATGCTTTGGAGAATAGCTTTCTCCATATCTGAGTTGCAAAAACCCAGATGACCACCAAATGGCAGAAAA
Organism: Pseudoxyrhopus heterurus; assembly: GCA_032468235.1. Taxonomy (NCBI): domain Eukaryota; kingdom Metazoa; phylum Chordata; class Lepidosauria; order Squamata; genus Pseudoxyrhopus; species Pseudoxyrhopus heterurus. Next base: position 88,214 of record JANHJO010004004.1, on the reverse strand, counting down.
TTGATTTGTTAAATTATCATTTGTTGTGCCAATATAACAAACTGGAATAAGTTTGGCAATTACAGGTTTGCACATCAGCAAATCTTTTCCTTCAAAGATAGTTCAAAGGAACCAGAAGCTCCAAAAGACTTCTGGGTTAATTACACATTAACCTGGGAGAGAGCCTTGGGTAATTATCCTCTCCCTCTTGTATGGGCACAGGAATTATAGATAGCAACAGAAGCTAAACTTTACTGAGTGTCTTTCCTGAAAGTCATTTCTTGTTGTACATGTTCAGACTTCCATCTTTCCAGAAGCTTTGAGATGAGAAGAAGGAGCTTAGGCATGTTCCCTAGGGAAATATGGTAACTCAAGAGTTCTTTGTATAAACAACGTTCCAGGCATATGGATTTTGATTATCCTTCCAGTAAAGTTTTCTAGATAGGAAGGTTGGGGAGCCACCCAACATATTCATCAGAAGTTAGGAATTGTTGTCCTAATGAATATACTGTTAGTTTATTCTTCCATAATCTTTCAGAAATGGCAACTTGCTGAGATCAATGAAGAGTACATGTTTTTTGGGATGCACTAGTTGCTAGGAGAAATTATTAATGGAAAGTGCTGAGCCTCTGATTTCATATCACGAAGGGTAGAAATAGATCTGGAACCAAAGCCTTCCAAGTCTCTCAGTGCTAGGTTATCTTACGGTCAGAAAGCAAAAGGCGATGCTTCTAAATGATTCTGTTTCCATCTTATAATTAAACGAATCTATACTCAGGTGATTATGGAGTCCAGAAAACTGAGTTCAGTAGATTTTATTTGCGAACCAAGATCAAACCAATGATAGAATAAGCTTATAATCTGCTTCTTCTCCAAAGTAAATTGGAATAAAGCAAAAAGCCAAGAACAGCCCTCACTGGTTGGTAACGTTAAATATTTTATTGTAGGAAAATGGCTATATCACTTTTGTAAAGAAGTCATTAGGTTTAGGTTCAAAAACACCCATACATAGGTAGGTAGGTAGGTGATAGACTGACAGACAGATTCTCTGTCCTTTTCCCCCAAAGAATGCAGAATGGAATGGAAAATGCACTTCTTTAAAAAAAAAAAACCTACAAATTAAATATGAGTAAAACAAGCATGAATGACGGGCATACAGCTTCAGATGCTAACCTGTGAGGTATATGTATATTTCATATTTTCTCCTTCTCATATTTGCTGTTGGTTAATTCTGTTTAATTCCCTTTTATGATTACCCATATCTTGAAGGAATTGAAAAGCTTTGTGATCTTGTCTAAGATTTAGAAATATTTTTATGAATTCTTAAAGTTGTCCTCCTAATATCCTTCCAGAGATAAGGACAATATCCTTTTTCCTAGGGTTCCAGAAAACTCATAAAACTTTACTATATTACCCTTGCAACTTTTTCCCCATTGTTGAAATACAATCATCTGATGGATGGTGACAACAATATCAAACTGTGCTCTTCTTGTGAACCTTAAACAAAGATTTAAAATTTAGGCAACTTTAAGTGTATCAGTCTATATGGAAGAATTTACCTGGACATTGACTGATCACTCCTTAAACAAGACAAATTAAATTTTTCACATGCAAGACAGAAAGAAATCATTTTTCTCTCTGCACAGCAAAAGTATAGCTTCTAATATTCTTGACAATTGTGGTAGGAAAATGGAGTCAGAAGTTTTCGTATCTATCTATGAAAGGAGACTTCTGGTTGCAGCTAACCTCCATCTTCCATTTTTTTCTTTTGCCAACCTCCCTGAAAATAAAAATCTGACCTCAGATCCACTCTGAGCCATTAGAATAAAAAGAAAAAAAACCTAGAAGATAAAATAATAATAAACGGCAACATTTTGAGGCAGAGGTTTTGACAGATTGCTGTTGCCAATAGTTGTTCTTTAAAAATAATAATAATAATAAACAGGCAAATAAATACAAGCTATTAACTAAGGTTAATGGAGTTGCAATGTTTGTCAATTGGCAAACACTAAATGTACTTGGTAACAAAACCCCAGGGTGTGAGGTACACTATTTGCTCCCTTACATGCCCATTGCCTGATGGTTGTTGAAACTCTGGTATGTGTAAACTAGATGCTACTAATAATTTAGGTTCTTATACCAAAAACTTGTGGCTGATTTTAGTTTCTTAAACCACACTGCAAGTACAACATTTTACATACTTTTCCCTTCCTCTGAATTTTTTTAGAAAGAGTTGTATGCCCAATGACTATGGCAAAATTCTCAAAACCCAATTTAACCAATAATCTCTTTGATTATTAATAGACCTATCATATCTGTTTTGAAGGCTGGAGTTTCATCATTCTCATCTTCCTGAGCTTACTAGAGTTCTTGAGTCAACTGATGGAGAAACAAGGAAGAGGACCATTTACAAAATAACTTTGGGTGATGTCTACCCTCAGCCATTCCCATTTTTAAGAGTTCACTCTACTTCCTACATATTTGGGATTTAAAGCTCTTTGTTTTTATACAAGTGCAGAATATTTTTATATGAGGAAAACATGAGCAGTGCCAACAATGAGTCCTATATCTCAGCATCTGTAAACATGATTTTTGTAGGGACTGCAACCAGGAAAATAAGAGTTGATTATTATTTTATAATGATAAAAGAATAGTTATGGGTTTTTTTTTTTGCAATGATACATTTGGACTTGAAAGTCCCAATAAAGTAGCCTTCAGTAGCATGGAGCCTTTAGGCTGTTTTGGTGAAAGCTGGTCTAATGCTTTCAAAAGTCTAAAATTCCAGTATCAGGTTCACAAAACACAATGGAGAACTAACACATATTAGCAAGCCATTCATACTGAAAGCCATTTAACTTTGTTAGGCATGTTTAACAAGGAATCACTTCAACATTTTCTGAACCGAAATCACAATTTACTGTTCTTACATTAAATTGGGAATCTCTTCATCTAGACTTTTCATTTCTCTCACCAGATAGCTTAACATGGGTTTCTGGTATTAGGCTCAGTCAATGAAGTAGGGTTACCAAATCAAAGATGCTAATGATTGGGAGATTACAAGGAGGGGAATAGCCAGCTGGATATATAGGAAAATCCTATTCATATTTCATACACGGGGCGGGGGGTTGAGGAGGAGGGGGTTGGTTTGGGTTTGGCTTGTTTTGTTTTGTTTCTAAAACATTCAAGTAGCATCAATTGGGAAGACTGCCAATTACTGGAGGGAGTTTCTCTTAAGCAAAATAGAGTATTCAGAGAAGGAATTTTCTCTGCACCACAGCAGGAAAGGAAAGAATTTACTCAAAAGGTTGTATATGAATCCAGAGGATTGTGTAGGGTCCTTGAAACCTTTGGGTGTGACTCCCAGACACCTCCAAAAGTTGTAACCAAATTATAACTTCTAAAGTCAGAGAGAGTAAAGGAGAGATTGAGAGAGAGGTGGGGGAGGATTGGAAAATAAAGATGTTAGCTATTATTTAATTTGAATTTAATACAAATATAAATATGAATGTGATTGAAATGAAATGAAATGAAATGAAATCAGACTGATTTTTTTTCTCCAAGCTCCATTTATTATTCTTTAGAAAGGAGTCTTCAGATTGTTCTTCAATTTTGTATAGGACCCAGGCACTGAGAAAACCATCAAGATCAAATTTTAAATATATACTGATTTTATACATTGGCCAATTCAAGTGTAGAGTTTGCATGTTACAAAGGCATTCATCAGAAATTTGCTTTGCAACATTTTAATATGAAAGTGCTCATGATCTGAAATGTATTGAATATTTGTATAAATGCATGGTTTTTTTTTAAGTTTTTCAACATAAAGCGGATTGTTGCATTGCATTTTATATCCCTCTCTTCTGAGAAGTCAAATGGGTGTGTTGATTTGTTTTGCTGACAAGTTGGGTATTTTCAACTGATCTTTTCCTTAAGAAAATAACTACAGCAATGAGAGCTATCAATAGGAGAAATTCTCCCAAAGATTGGATATTTCTATGGAACGTGTAGAATGTAAAATCTTGAAAGATGACTTTCTCGAAGCTTAGCTACCTTTGCATAAACAGTGTGGCTCACTTTATGGTTCAGTAAGAAACTGAGAAGCAAGATTAAAATGGTTGTTCTTCCCTTCAAATCTGATAGAGCAGGGGTGTCAAACTCAAGGCCCGGGGGCCAGATCCGGCCCACGGGGTGCTCAGATATGGCCCACGGCCCCACCCTGGAAACAGCGAAGGACTAACCCACAGTGCCTCTGCAGTGAAAATGGAACTCAGGAGGGCTGCTGGTGACCCTTCCGTGCTCTGTTTTCACTGGCAGAGGGTTGCAGGAGGCCGTCATAGCCAAAAATGGAGCTCGTGAGCCCATTTTCTCTGGCAAAGTGGTCAGGCCACACAGGCACCCCTGACATGAGTAACATAGGGTTGGCCACACCCACCTTGGCCACACCCACCTTGGCCACACCCACCTTGGCCACACCCACCCTGACCCCCCAAGGTCAAACACAACCCTGATGCGGCCCTCAATGAAATCGAGTTTGACACCCCTGTGATAGAGGCTTGGTAGATTTGCTTCACACTTAATAAAAGAGAAACAATTTCCTTCTGCTATAATCTTTTTTTTATTTTTGTAACCTGTCTGCTCCGAGATAGCAGGCAATGAAGAAACCGTTCACAAACACCAACGTTGAAACAGCTCTCTTTAATTCAGCAGCCAAACACGGTAGCCAGCACGAGCAAGTAATGAATCATTGCTTAAGTCAGCGCTGGGTTAAGACATCACCCAGCGCTGTTTAAAGACCGCGTGCCACCCCGAGGCTCCGCCCCCACCACCTATCACCTCCTCCCATCACCAAAAACGAAAATTAACCAAGTTACATTAAGTGCAATTGTGGTAGCCCATCCCCCTGTGTTGCTGATGGCTTCTTTGATTCAGGCGCCGCCTTCACATGGCTGTCATCAGCTGGGCGGTGGAACAGTTGAGCGGCGGGGAGATAACGGGATCGACAGTGAAATACAGGCGGTTGCCACGCCAGCCAGCCATCCTGTTTGACGAGTCCAGGAAGGGCTCGTCAGTTTCCATCATATCCTGTTTTATATTTGAAAATGAAACTAATATTCCAAAGGCACCGTAAGTCTCTAACACTCTCCTACAACCAACAAACTTGATGTTGCTCATGGTTTTGAAGATCCTGCCATCAGCAGTGGAATAGTGTTTCCTTGAGGAAAATTGGGAGTACACAAGGGAGTCAAGATCAAGTCACTTGAAAGAAAGAAATGGACACCTTTCAGCAATCAGCCTCACAGCAAAAGCAGTTTCACATGATGACGTCCTTGTGCTTTAATCCTAATAGTTTCCAGATTCTTGGAAGGAAAGCTCTGGGCATGCAGATGAGTGTCCCTGAGGGCAGAGATTTAACCTGAGCAATGATGAGTGGAGCAGGTTTTAGCACTGTCACAGAAAGGAGATTTATGCAAACAAATACATGATAAGGATAGAAAAAGCCTAGTGCCTAGCTAACTACAGGAGGAGCATCAGAAAACAAGTGTTCCATGCATGCGTGCTGGGAATGAAGGCTGAAGAAAGGTCCTGAGATTAACAATCTCAAAAATAAAGAGCTGGCAGAGTGATTCACCAAGAGGGGATACAGGGTCAATCCTTAACCATCTAAATTCTGCTGTCTCTTATGGGTAATAGGTCAAGGGCTGGTGAAGTACCAGGGCCACTGAAGTTAATAGCCAACACAGACACCAATAAAGGAGCATATTTGTAGCTCAGGGTTGGAATGAGGGGGTCCTTGGTGCTTTCTCAGCTTGGCTGTTTTCTTGCAGATGTTTCATTATCCCAACTAGTCTTGCAGATGTTTCATTATCCCAACTGATGATGTTTCGTGCCAGGTTTCGTGCTGATCAGCTGAGAGTGCTGATCAGCTGAGAGCGCTGCTCAGCTGGGTGCTTTCCCCGCATTTTTCAGCTTTGTTTGTGAGGGAGGTTTTGCTGGTTACTTTTTAGGTTCCTGATTAGCTGTGGATTAATTATAACTTGGGATGTAGGTTACTTGGTGGAGGGACATGGTTTACAATATGCAGAAGGGAGGTATGAGGCGGGGTTAATCAAATGTATTTAATGAGAGTGTTGTGTTCATCGGCTGTTGCCGATTTGTTTCCAAATGGAATGGAAATGTTTTGTTCCTCCTTGTTGGCTGAATAAATGCTGAGCTGAGAAAACTTTGAGTTGACTGTGCTTTATCTTGTCAAACGGAGAAGATACATTGACAGAAAATTGGCGACCAGTGTCAGTTTTCTTGCTGCAGTCGGAGAAGGAGAATCTGAGATGATATTAAACATCCTTGGATTTAGAATAGCAGGGCAGATCAGCCGAAGGAAAACAAAGCCACTAATTACTCTTGTCCTCATGGTTGTATTGGCTGGCCACTTGCTCTGAACAGATTTTTGTAAGCAACCATAAATATACCTCAGCGTCCTATTCAAATAATACCATTGGGATAATAACACATATAAGTTTTACTATAATCAAGTATTCCAAAATTATAGATAACTGACATTCCTGATATTTCATATTTTATACAATCAAGAGTAGTATTTAAAAATACTTTTAAAAAGTATTTAAAAAGGAAAGTTGAATGAAATAAAATACATCTGACTCAATAAATATATATTACATAAAAGCTTTAGCAAAGTACTGAACTCTTCAGAAATTTTACTTTTAGGAATAACTGAAAGATACATAATTTTAAAACATATATAAGAACTTTCTATGTGTTCATTCAAATTTATAATAGTGTTGGCAGCATGGTGGCCTAGTAGTGAAGATTTTCGCCTCCCACTCGGAATGTTGAGAATCCTAAGTAGCAGCAGATGTTTCTCTCTCAAGGCACAAAGAAAAAAATAACTGCTGCGAACTCCACATGGCGTCAGGAAGGGCATCCAGGCAGTAAATGCTCTGCTCCATCCAGTGGCCCTGACTTTACCCCAAATTAAGGGATTATAGGATTGTAAAAAGGGAATTATCCAAGTTTATAGTAGAAATAAAGTGACTTCAGACTGTAATAACACTTCCAGTTCAATACATCATAATCAAGATGCAGGTGAAAACCAAGGACATTTATTTTTTAATGTTACAGAGGTTCTACTATGCACACATACTCCTACCCACAAACACTTAGCTGGTAAACAAAATCTAAGAACTTGGCCAAGAAATATCTTTTTAGAAAGAACTATATCAGAACAATAGACAGAATGTGTTCTAATACATGTGAAATTGAAACAACCAAATTTGAACAGATTTTCTAAAAAATACTGATGAACTTACGGAGGTAGTATTTCTGCAGCCATGAATATTTTTTCCACTAGCTCTGAAAGGATACTTAGTAGATGTGCTAAATTAGTATTTACATCTTCATTTTTTTCTAACTTTGAAGGATTCAACTGAAATATAAAACCAGAAATTGAACATTATTTTGAATGAAATAGATTAAATGTTTACAATTCACACAGAGTTTAAGATTAGAAGATTAAGACTGTTGAAATACACAGAAATTTTAAATTCAATAAGAAGCGTATGAGTTGTAATGTCATAAATCTAAACATTCTTGGCTTTTTTGTTTCATTTTGATCTCTTTGAGTATTTGATGAAACCGTCAAATCTTTCTCAGAAAAATGTATTTAACTTCATCAAATAAAATACAAAGACACTCTATATTACAGTGGAAAAATTATGTACAGGTTAAATACAACTGTACAAATATTTTTTTTAAAACAAATAGTTAATAATTGTGCTTCTTTATTAATCCATTAAATTGGTAACAAGATGATGCACTTTCTGGGTAAAATAATTTCAGACAGTGTGAGGTTATGAGGTTAGCAAGCATTTTTAATCTCTTAATTCCATCTGAGATAAGGGTAACCCCAATCCTATTGGCCATTTGCAGTACCCTAAAACTTGATTTTGTACATGGGCCTGGGTCCCCAGATATGTGATAAAGCCCACCTCTTGGCTTTGTTGATGGCTATTTTATGATGCTTGGCTGCTATGTTTTTTTTATATTATGTGTTTTATTTGTTTGATCTATTTTATTGTAAACTGCTCAAAGTCATATATGTGTGATGGTTGCAATATAAATCAATTTTTTTTTTTTTTTTAAACCAAGTTTTGGAGTCTAGAGGCCATATTTACTTTGTACCACATGTCTATCATTGAATGCAAAGTTCAATTTTAGTTAGAAGTAGTGAAAATAAAGCTGTAATGTTTTTTCCCCCAAGTTCAAAGATTCCTTTGGAAAGGATTCTCAAAGGATATGTGGACCCCAGGTTAAGAATATCTGCTCTAAGCTAAAATAATACAATGGAATAATATTGGAAACATGTGCTTTAAAGACAAGTACTAATTAGATCAGCATATGATTTTTTTACACTTCTATTATATTTCTAAAATTAATGTATTTAGAAAATTGACAATGATGCAAGATGATGTTAATAACTCAATTTAAAATCTAAATAATATAATAGGGAATTAATTTTATGATAAATCTCAGTTTAAAATCTCCTCAAAAACACTTAGCTTAGTTACTATCTTCATTACAATCAGAGGCTTATAGTGTGCAAAATTGCTGTAAATGAAACAAATGTACATTAAAAAAGAAGTCTTTCCTAAAAAAAATGTGCATGTTCATTAGATAGTAATATTAAGTGACGTTTCTTACCTCACAAGATTGTTTACTCTCCATTATCTTTAAAATAGAATCCTTTAGAGCATGATGCACAAACTGTGTAGCTGTAGCTTTCATATACTGCTCCATAAGTGTACTTGCCAGTGTGGTGGCACGAAATAAGGTAGTGGCTTCATCTGAATAAAAATATGTGCTTATATACTGGGTTCAAATATTATATATGGCATTTTTTAAAAAAATCTGAGAGACATTAATGACATTCTAAATGAAAGGATTGGGAATTCTGGGAAAAGAGAAAAGGAATGTCATAGAAAATTAATTTTAGGAATCAGTATTAAAGATTTACAATGTACCTTCCATGCATATTTCTCTGTCATTTAGCGTTCGCAATAATAATGCTTCCAGTTTTTCATGGAGAAAAATTTTAAGTAAAATACTAGCCAGCAATGTTCGGTCTTGTCCGCACACATGAGATAAGGCATAGACCACATGCAACTCTTTTTGCAGTACCAACTGAAAAATAAAGGTTAATAATTTAATATAAAACTGAAATATCATTGTTTTTTTCTTAAAAGAAGAAAACAAGCAAATCAAAAATTAGTTAATGCAAAAATAGAATATTAGTGAATGGAAAGAAGCTGCAGAAGCTATTGTATTTTTACAATAAAAATATTTTAAATATGATTTTGCATGTCTGATATACTTGCGTCTCTGATATACTCTGTACTCCAACTGATTTACATTGTTTCTAAACATTTTACAATTTTCATGTATTTCTGATTTCAGTTCTTTTCCTATTTAAGAGCCGTACTCTAAATACTTTAATTTCCCTTGCTGTGTAATACACAAAACATATGAAAGCCATTTTTTAAAATGTAGTCAAATCTTTGTTATGAATATATGCTGTTAATTCTGTTATTACTGCATATTCTCCAAGTTAAAATTTCCAGTCTATCATTGGTAAGATATCTTATAGTATAGATAATGTTTATCTATTGGATAATGTTTATCTATTGGTAAGCTATCTATTGGATAATGTTTATCTATTGGTAAGATATCTCATAGTATAGATAAGTTTATTCCTGAGATTGTGAATATGTATCTTTTTAAACTGTGGTGTTTTTATTAAAATATCTTGGAATTATGCCTAGTTAAAACATCTGGGTTTTTTTTTTTTCAGATTTGAATTCTAAAACTATTTCAATAATGCTGCATGTTTCTTTATACTACTTTTTAAGTTTTCTTCACATGTCTGCCACATTAGGTAATATGTTCTATCTCATGGCATTTTCAGCATCTATTACAGTATGCTTATTGATGGGGCTGTATACCATCTATAAAACATTTTATATCAGTTTTCTCTTAAGTTACAGCTTGAGGAAATTTTATAGACATGTTCTGTAGTTCTTCCCATTGTTGTATGGGGACTGTTTCTTTTAAGTTTTGCGTCCAGTTTATCATACAATTTTAATTTGTTCTGTTTTTGTATCTAATGTAATTGACACGTTATACATGTACCCTAATAGGTGATCTTGATTCTGTACAAGGACTTCAAATACTGTCCTTTTTCTTAGAATCCTTCCCTAATTTTTGAGACCAGTTTTTATTATTCCAACAATTTAATAGGTAAATAGGTACATAGACTATGATAATGTTTAGCCTTCACCAAGTAATTTTTGTTGTAATTCTTGTTTAATCTATTATGGAATCTAAGTGGACCATATCTGTATATTTAATTCTTATTCTAGTAATCTCCAGTTTGAAAGGCATTTAAACAAAAGACTAGTGGTGAAAAGGTTGGACTTACTATGTTTCTCATGAAGTTCCAAACTTTGTCTTATAGTAAGTCCTTTCATCTGTGGAGATTCTGAATCATCCAGGTCATGGTGGTCCCAAAGGTGCTTTTTCAAAGGCAACTGGACTTTTGTTTTTTCCTTTAAAGGGCAGTGAAAGGACACCACCTATCTGCTCTCCTTTTAGCAGTTCCAAGAAGGTTCCACACTCATTTGCATACTGATTTAGGTGACTTTAAAGGTACAGATAAATCCCCAAGTGACTCTCAAAGAGCTAATGTCATTCAGAGTGCTAACGACCAGATGATTGCAAAGAATATACATCCTTCCATTCCTCACCATTCAGTCAGAACTGAAGAAGCCTCTTGGATGAGAAACGAAATATTTTCAAGAAAAGACCAAGTCCAGTTGCCTTTGAAAAAGCGTCTTTGGGACAAGTCGTTTCCAGTTTTTGTTCTTTTTCATGTTCTTCCAACGTATATATTTATGTAGTTCTTGTAGAAAGACCAAAATTTTTTAGTTTTCTTATATTGACAAGAAACTCTTTAAAATGTTTTTCAAAATGCCACTGAAATCACACTATTTCAATACCTCTTTAAATTCACTGTATTCTTCTTCAGGCATTATTTTCTCCATAGAATATCGTGCTCGGACACGCAAAGAGCCTGGTTCAATACCTTTCAGGGGTACATGTGAACTGAGCTGAAACCATTCATCTGTTGCTTGTCCTTTCTGCAGTCGGTTCAACTGGCATCGCATAAATACTTGAAATGTAACATTACAGATTATAGTTAGCTTTTTGCAATTCTGTTGTAACTGACATTTCAAAAGATGCAGTTCCTGGCCAACCTTATTTGGGCTAGAAGTTTTAGAGGTAATGTCTAGTTAGGATCTAGATGGACCAGGAAATCACAGTGGCATTGGCTAACCATGTATGTGTGTGTGTAGGTGTGCACGAATGTATGGGCTGACATTCAAGTTGATGTGAAAGATGTAACAAGATTCTCTGTATATTAGTTAGAATATTATACTTGACTTCATTCTTACCCTAATGTTTTAAACATATAATAACATATGAATTATTTCATCCCTGAGTTTAATAAAGTGTCTGAAAAGTTTCTTTAAACAATGTTCCAGTAGGATTAACTCTAGCAGAATTCAGCGTGGATTACACAATAATTTTCTCTCTTATACAGAAAAGATCATTCCAATTTCTAAGAATATGTAATAGAATTTGCACCTAGAGGAGCAGTAAATAAGAGTTTTAGCAACAAAGAGCTTTACCAGACAGAGATCCAGATTAAGAGACTGTGCAGTCCTAACCTGGGGGAAGGGAAGGGAAGAGGTTGAGGATAGCCACACCCAAGTATCTCAGGATATATCTAGTAGATTAAAAGCTTATAGATTCACTTTGGCAAAATTCTGTCTCTTAGGTGTTAGCAAATAAAGGATTGGACTCAATTCGATTTTGCTGTGTTGTTCTTGTGCTTGGGCCTGACAGAATGCCTGATTGCAAACAGGACCATTCTTCCTTTGTTGCATCAAATCATTTCCTCACAGAGAAAAGTACAAAAAGATTTACTTTCCTAAAATACAAAGATGTTCAAATTTAAATATTCTTTCTTTTCAAATTCACCTATATACTATACATTCTATCTCCACTTACATTAGTCTCAGAACATAAATTTGATTTATTATTACATCTGTTTCAATTACCCAGAGTTTCTGAAGTGTATTAAGTGGATATTTCATATCTGTACTACTTCTAAAGTCAGTTACATACATTTGAATACAACAGGATCTATTCTGTTTGATCACAATTTTTACTTATGAATTATCTTTTTCCTACAAAGGCTAAGGTTTTTGTGCTATTCCCCTTTCATGTACTTCCAGTGCAGAGCTGCAAGTTTTTTTGCTGATGTAAATAAAAAAGAATCATGTTTGCTTCATGTTTTATTCTTCGCACTAAAAATATTTAAAATACCCATTTGTGTTTGCTTGATATGCTATTATTGATACATTATTATCAAACTTATTCCTACCAAAAATTCTGATCAAAGTGTTTGTATGTTGCAAGACAACATATATGAAAGAATATTCCTTTTGTTTTACAACCTCTTCGACACAAAACTGAAAACATGTCCTATGAGAGAGTAGAGCTAGTAAGTAAGACTAATGAGATTGAGTTTTCATCCCCCAAATTTTGTCTTCAATTTTACTTCCTAAATCTATTTCCCATATTTATTTTCTTCAAGAAATGAGTATGGACAGATCTAATGCATAATTTAGGGGCTCCTCCCGGACTCAAAGTTCCTGGCTAGGAGGGCTTTGGTAAACCTTTGGGTTGTGTGTCGGGGGGGAGGAAGGGGGTTGTAAATAGTCACTCTCATCTGGACTACTGCAATGTGCTCTACATGGGATTGCCCTTGAAGAGCATTTGGAAGCTTCAACTAGTGCAAAATACAGCAGCACTTCATGAGCTGCATTGGTTGTCACTCTGCTTCCTACGGTAATGTAAGTCAAGGTGCTGGCTGTCACCTTAAAAGTCTTTCCTGGCTTATAGCAATATAGCAATAGCACTGTATTTATATACCGCCTATCAGGGCTTGCAACCCTCTCTAAGCGGTTTACA
>JANHJO010004004.1:51666-69982 GCA_032468235.1 Pseudoxyrhopus heterurus | reverse complement strand
CTTCTTAAAGGTAGTCAAGATCCTTAGTTGAATTATTCAAGTCCTATCCTCAGGAATAGAAATGGACAATCCATAGGCCGTAAAACGATCTGTTAGTTTTAATGTTCTTACACTGACCTAGCCCTTCTCCTACTAAAAAAGCACAAACAAAAATAAAAAATGGATCATTTTACTTCCAGAAATACTCATTTTTTGTTTCTTGTAAAATTTAAAAATCAATACATTGTACAAGTTTTGAAAACAAAAAAATGACTTACAATAGCTCTTGAGCAACAGAAAATATAATGTATCAAGATTTATAACAATACAAAATTAAAACAGAAGAAATGAGGGAAATATATTTTATATTGTTCAAGAACCACTTATAAATCACCTTTTTGTTTTCAAGACTTGTACACTATTATTTTTAAAAATTATTGGCATTCTATTATTTATATATAGTAGAATACTAAAAACAGATATAAGAAAAAAGATATTCTATCAATATTAATTACAATTTGGATTATTAATGTTACAAGCATTAGAATTATTTGGCTTTTCAAGATTGAAAATAAATCTAGTATTGTTAATACACATCACACACACACACATTAATGAAAGGCAAATATTGATGAATGGAACAAATTTAATAAGAATTAAAATACAAAAAAGTAAAAAAAAAATAGGTTTTTAACTTTCCCATTTTTGTATATCTGTTATTTTGTATTATTTGTAGATATTTAGCCCCCTCCCCTTTAGATGCCAAAGAGATTATGTCTGCCATTCTCCATATTGTTATCTATGGGAATCATTATTGCCTAAATTTTATTAAATTTCTATTGGATATATGTTGCTGCTATTCTCCAAGTTTAAAATCCCATTCAGATATTGTCAGAACAGCGTCTTTACATTTGTTTCATTAATAAAGAAATTAACCCCAAAATATTTGAAAATAATATCTTACCTGCCAAACAGACTATCATGTACACCATAGACAGAACATACACTAAGATCTATCAATCCTTTGGGTTTAGTCGCTCGCTTTTCACTTTCAAAATAAATAAGCTGAGCATCATTTCCTTCTAAAATAAAGTATAAGTTCTTCCACCGCTTTCCTTTACCTGTAAACAGGGTGAAGAAGCAGGGTAAAGTATGTGGATTTTCTATCAAGTCTCTGACAGTCTGACTTCTAAAATTATCTTTGTCAATCCTGCCTTATTTGTTCAAATTACCCCAAAAATTTTTTATAGGTTTTTAAAAATGGAATGTTACATAAGATAAATGTTTAGCCGAACTCAAATTTTGATTGACTGCTGGGAAGGTTCCCTGTAGATTGGGTATGAATGTATGAATTCATAACTTCCTGGAACTTTTCTTTTGTTAATATTGTAATTCTGATTAGTAGTTTCAAGTTCTACACATCATAAGCAGAAGAAAAGGCAATTGCAGAATTGTATTTTCTTTTCTTCTTGCAGAAGAATATTAATATATAAATATGAGCCAAAAAAGACAGTAGTATGCAGTTACACTCTATATAAGCATACAAATTGAGTATAAACAGATAGGATTACATTATGTTTCTACCACACAATGTTTTTTATTTATTTATTTATTTCCCTCCTTTATTATTTTTACAAATAATTAAAGGTGAACATATCCAACACCCCTTCTTCGTCCTGTTTTTCCCACAACAACAATCCTGTGAACTGAATTGGGCTGAAAGAAAATGACTGATCCAAAGTCATCCAGTTGGCTTTCATGGCTAAGGTAGGACTTGAACTCATGGTCTCCTGCTTTCTAGCCTGGTGCATTAACCACTGGACCAAACTGCCTCTATTTAGGTAGTATAATTTAAAATTCCCTAAACTGCAGTATGTACAAGATTCTAATCACTGACATTGGATGTACTTGCCACAAATGAAGCAAAATTTAACTGAATTGTTATATATTCACAGACATTCTTAACACAAAAAACTATGATTTGTACTTACTTTTTTTAAGAAGGTATCCCTTTTTAACAATATTTTTATAGAATGCATCTTTAGTTTTTCGCCGAATTGTATTGTAAATTTCTTTTCCATCTACAACATCGTTCAGTACTTGCCCTTGATGCTAAGAGGAAAAAATATGTTAATTTTTCATTCTGAAACACTAGAATTCTACAAGGCATACTACAGCATACTTAATCCTGCTGCAAGTTGCTAACTAAAGAATGATATCTTAAATTCATATATAACTTTGTCAACTATTTCTATACCACGCCCCTCTCTCCCTCCCTGTATTTTTAATCCATTTCCCCATATTCAATTAGAGCACATTAACAATAAATGAAACAATAAGAATCAAATGAAAACTTTCTTTTCATTTACATTTTAGAAATCTTTGTACTTCAACAAATGGTTTTAGAATTGTATTAACTCTACTTGTATTATTTAGTTTTACAGGTAGGAACAGCAACAATACGCATGTTTTATATTTCTGTTTTGAAGTCCAGGAATTCCTATTCCATTACTCTTCTCCTAAGCTTCTATTCCATTCCTTCTGTCACAATGTTTCCTGGCCTACTCATTTTGGTTGGTTTGCTTAGTTTTGCTTTAGTGTCACTTCATAATTCTGCAAACAAGTGGACCTGCTTGTGCTTGACTTTGTTCATGTGTAATAGTAAATATAGTAATAGTGTGATGATTAATGTTTTGTTTTCAAGTATTAAGTACTGAATTATGAGTCACATTCTGATGCATGACAAGAAAGAACATCAACTTAAAAGTATGATCAAATAAACAGAGTTATAAATGATAAGAATTTAAGTGACCTACAAAATAGAATAAGCTTTTTGGGCCAAAAGGCAATTTTCTCATTGCTAACATTAATTTAAATTACGACTCTCTCTACCGAAAGAACCAAATATTTTTTAATTTTATTTATTTGATGTTTTTATCCAGCCTTGATTACTTTTAAAACTAACTCAAGACAGTGAACACAGATAATACTCCTCACTCCTCCCATTTCCTCTACAACAGCAGCCCTATGTGGTAGGTTGGGTAAGAGTGACTGGCCAAAGTCCCCAGCTGGCTTTCATGCCTAAAGTGGGACTAAAACTCAGTCTCCCTCTCCTCTTAGATAGCATTTTAATCACTGGCTTTCAATACACATTTGCAAGAGCAAATGGTCAAAAAATAATAAGCTATCTTTCTTTTATGACTTTTTTTTTGTATTTTTGCAATTACTAAAACCTTTAATTACAATTAAACATTCATGTAATGACTCACCTGCATTGGAACAGGATCTTTAAGATAATAGCCTTCAACAATCTGTTCTTTTCTATAGTGATCTATGATGTCTGCTATACTGTTAAAAACAAAACAAAACAAAAAAAACAGGAGTCAATTAAGAGTTAGAATTTTATAAAATTGAAATAGAATGGCTATAAAATATAGATGGGTACAATTTTCTACTCAAATTGTATGTTTTAATGAATTTCCAAATGAAAAAAAGTTGACACAACCTACACAAAGGGGAAAGCTAAATACACCATGACATCTTTCTGAAAATTTAAATGCATTCATACTATTATGTGCAGTTGTTCATTGATTCAAAAATAAGAAAACACTGAACATTGCAGTTGCAAAAAGTTTGGACACTCTTCCAGTTAGCAATTTCTAATGCTTCTCTAGAAATAACAGTTTCTAAAGATGTCCTCTATTTAGCGAAGGCTATTTCTGCCTGTTTTTGGAATGTTTTTCTACTTTTTCTTGGAGAAATTCTTTTAGTTCAAAAATATTCTTGCATTTTTGAGATAACTTGACATATTTTCACTACCATTCAAGTCTGAAGGCCAGATTTTATTTATTTTTTCCTGATAAGTTAATTTTCCTTGTTAAGTCCTTTATTGTTCTTTACTGTAAGTATTTCATGTTTAATTTGTAGGTGTTTTTCAGATTGTCTTTCTGAAATATCCAACTTTTCAACTTTATCACTGACTGTGGCATATTAACTGTTGATATTCAGTTGAATACATTCTTTTTCTCACTTGCACAATATTTAATGTGCCACTAGCTGCCCCACAGCTGCAAAGAATAACCACCATTTCTTGTTTTCTTTAAATGCTTCTTCCATTTGTTTTCTACAAATGTGCTTTATGTAGTTGTAGCTGAGCATTTCAATTTTGTTCTATCATTTCAAAGTGTCGTTGGAGATATCAATCATCCGGGACATGCTTGTCCCAAAGGTGCTTTTTTTCCAAAAGGCAACTGGACTTTCTTAGTTTTTTTTCTTTGAAAACACTTTGCTTCTTTTTCAAAAAGCAGCAAGAAGTTTCTTCAGTTCCGAAGAAACTTCTTGGATGAGAAGCGAAACTTTTCAAAGACAAAACTAAGAAAGTCATTGCCTTTTGGAAAAATCACCTTTGGGATTATCATTTCAAAGCACTTTGTTCCAAAATGTGCCAGATTTATCAAGCTTTATCTTTACATTTTAGATAATGTCATTTGTGATGAAGTCAGAGAAAACATTTCCTTCAGAAAACTCTTCAGTGCAGATCACTTCCACCTAAGTAACATTGTACTGGGACAACTACTCCAGGGTCAGCTGAATTTTCAGCAAATTATTTGTGATCCGTTAGTTATCTGTTTTTTCACAGTTGAAATTACTAGGTAGAAGTGTTTATAGTTTATTTTTAAAATTCTGTAAATTATCTTCATCCCGAAAAATTATAAAGATTAGAATATGGGTTCATCTGTATGGGTTCATCTTTGTAGGCTTAATGAGGTGGGGAGGGGGTGTTGTACTCAGCAACAACTTTACTGTAAAAAAATAGTAGCACTAAATTAACTTGATGTCCAAATTTCTCCATCTACCATATTTGCTTCTTTTCTTCTTATTTTGAGCAACAGAGAACCTCTTCAAATTTGGAGAACTGTATGTTGTATTTAACATTTTACTCTTGTATCAGATTCTGTTCATTTTGTGAGTCGCTGAAATGTAAAAGATTCTGCAACTGTAACCTGTTTTAGCTAGATTAAATAGCACATAATACATTTTATACATATATGTATTTTTACATTGAAAGTAAAACACATTTATGAATGTATACATTTTAATGTATTCAGTATTTAGTACCTTATAAATAATATTGAAACTCTCTAATACGAAACAGAGGCCCAAATAATAAGAACAAGTTTTAAGTCACAAAATTCTGATGTAAACAAATGGTTTGGGACCAAGTTATATGACAGTCTTCACCTGTAGCACCCTCTCCATACATTGAGAAAAGAAACAGTAGCATATCTCTTACTGTTCTCCTTGAAAACAGGAAAGTTTTCTATCTGGCATATCCAGTCTCATCATTTTTAAAAGTATAGGTATGCAAGCATAAAAACAATTTCTTTCTCTACTTTATTGTTTGATTATATTGCTTTGAAATGTCTCATTTTAATATGAGGTTGAGGAATATTTTAAGTGTGGCTTTTATAAACTGTTGATCTATTACCGGTACTAATCTATTCTTATTTTTATAAATTGCCCTAAGTTTTTTCTGTAAAAGGGAAAACAAAAATCATATTCAAATTTAATCACATTTACACTGAAAAGTTTGAAATGTATTATAATAGAGAGGCAGGGTAAAATTGCACTTGAAGGCCAATATTCAAACAAAGAAACAAAATATTGCACTCCACATCATTTACAAGTCTGTACATCATGCACACTAAAATGCACTTGAATAAATCATTGTGTATAGAGTATATCAACAGAGCACTTTTTTTCATTTTGGCATTTTCAATTATAATAAACATACAATGACATCAGTAGAAATAAAAATTGAATTTAAATATGGTATGTACTTCAAAACCAATAGTAAACTGTATACTTTATGTTACATTTTCAGAAGTGTAGTGCTCATATACTTAAAGTATGTTATATTATCAAGCTTTATACTAACCCTCTGCTTTCCATATTTTTAGAGACTTTGCCCAATAAAACCAATACCAATTATGAAATCTGATATTTATCAATTTCTCTCTCTCTGTTATATCTACAAGTGAAGAAGGATGGTGTCAGTTTTACTAAAGACTCTCCTGCCATTTCCTTTACAGGCCAAAAAAACCCAGGTTTCTGAGCCTTTTGTCCCATCTACTATAAAGTAATGGGCTGTGCTGCCTCTTACCTCACATATCTCACAACTTTATATTTTATAGTTTTCTAGGCAACATCTCTTCTCTCTGTCTCCCAAGGTCTTTCCCATGTACCATTACAGCCAGGGAGAGGGAAGTATGATTTTCTGAAGAGACTGCTCTATATTTGAGGAGGTCACCTGTAAAATATTGTCTTATGCCCCTCTTCCCTACTGTATATCTTAGTACATACTGTATATCATTTTTCATGGAGTCCTAGTAGGCAGCTGCAAAGAAATTCAGCTGACTAAAATTTTCTAAATAAAATTTCATAAAAGAAAGGAAAAAGATAAAAGTCAGCCAAAGAATATGGAACTGCTAAAGATACCAACACCAATTCCTTTCCTACATTTCTACTCTCACTGGTTAATATTAACTTCATTTTGGTCCATGCTTTACATCATAAATATTTTAATTCTGGTTGAACTCTCAGGAAAAAACCCATTGTCTGTGCATAACAGTTTGTGTCTGGAATATTTTGCATATCTTTTCCTTTTGTTAATAGAAATGCATAGCACACACTTATTTAGTACACTTATATTCAGTAACTTATATGTAAAACCTAGCAATTAAAGCAATATACATTTGAAAAGAAATTTAAATCTAGTAAAATACTGAATATTTTATAGATGACTGCTTTGAGCTGAGTTTGTCTCCTATTAACCATAAATATTTTTAACAAAAATATAGAAGCAGTTGGTTTGCTACTGAAAAAAGATATATTGAAGAGTTACATAAGACATACTTAAAAGTGTGCCACTACTAAATTCTCATACTATATATTTTGGAAAAAATTATAAGAGGCAGAATAAAATTGAATTTGAAGGCTAATATTTGAACAGTTATGGAAATCTTGCAGATCACATAATTTACATGTCTGTAGATCATGCTTTCTGAAACACATTTGAATAAAATCACTGCATACAGACAATATTAACATAGCACCCCCCCCCTTTTAGCATTCTCAATTATAATGTAAACATGCAATGACATCGGCACAAAAAACCCCTCTAAATATAAATATGCCATGTACATAAAACCTAGTATGGTAAATGGTGAAACAGATCCTCTATGTTTGGATCCTTGTTAGCAGCTTTACAGTTATAGATTTAATGAAACATTTTCCTATCAAATATGTCAAGTACTATTATTATTATTCAGTTTAGATTTTATGTTCAAAAATTTATCAGATTGTCAATGAAGCTTAGATCTTTGCATGCTCAGATTGTGTGGGGAGGCCTTTAAATTCTCTTACTGAACCTCCAATATCTACTGCTTTGATAATTTGAGAGCTGGATCTGGAAGTGTTAAACACTACTTCAATAGTATCCTTTACAGTTATAATTCTCAGATATATCAACTATTTTGTTTTTCTGCAAAAAGCAGTTTCATTTTGAAAATTTCATGATAGTATGTCATTGTCTTTCTCTTTCTCACACACATGTGCATATGTAGAAGCTATCCAATAATGAAACTACAGTATATTTTGTGACAAAAGAAATTTTAAAAATGTTATATAAATGAAATCCTACTATGAACAGTTTAAAGGTATTATTTTTAATTATATATAAATGGTAATTAATTAATTATATACACAGTACACACACAGTAAAAAACTTCAGCTAATTCGCACAAAATTGCGTTTTGGGGAAGTTGATGTAAAAATAATAGGCTGGGTTCAGAAAACTTGACTTATGTAATGGTTTTTTCCCCTTTATTTGTAGTTTTTTTTCAGGATCAGAGCAGAAAAAGCAAAGAGAGCTGCAGCAGTAGAAAATAGTTGGTGAGATCCAGCAGGATGCTTTAGATAAGCATAAGTAAATTTCCACTCACACGGTGTAAAATCAGGTCACAATTTCAGTATCTAAACATGAAGTACAAACACAGACTTAAGGTTGAATTATTGTACTTGAAACAATCACTGAGAATAACTTGTAAAAACTAAAATATGCAGTGTAATTCAAGATGGCTTCAGAAGAGAATGTTTTCTAAAAAGAAAACACTTTTTAGTTTTTCCTCATTGTCAAGTTACACAAATCAGATCCTGTGGAAATGGGATTTTTGTTGCTTAATTCAGGATTGTGGACTCCTGTTTCATACATGTCAAAGTTTTCAAATGGGAGGCTTCTACTGCCATACCCTTAAGAACTAGACAACTAGACAATGGCCAAAAAATAGTTTACCTTCAAAGGGGCTGATTCTGCTGCTAGCTCGATTTTCAATGAGGATGTCTGAATGCCAGACAGATTTAGTGAAGAAGATATTCAAGAAGCTTGTACATATGTGGGATATGCAAAATGATCCAATTGTTTAGCCTCATAACATGTTCCACTTGAAGTTCTATGACAGTCCAATGACCTTCTCAGCTAGGAGAACTTGACACTTTCTCAGTCACACCAGCTGCAGGATTTCTAACCACTCAGAAGACAAGCTGGAAGCGAGAGAAATTCTCGGTTGGGATGGACATCAATTCCCTGGTTCATATTTGGCATAGCCAAGTTCCATAATCTAGGTTAGGGCAAATCTTCTCTGGAAGTGAGAACTAAACTTAGCACTATTAAAAGTTATTCAAACACAGTCTAGATTAACATACTTTAAAGAACTTGAAAAATAGAATGAAATGTACTCAGTATAAGTGCAGCTTTATGTTCTAAATTTTCTCTCATGTGAAAATTAAGTTCAATATCTAGTGATGAAGCAATGATACTTTTAAAAGAAATATAGCAGATTCTGCTCTTATGACCCAATGGCCAAGCTCTTTTTATTTGTTAAGATCTCACAATGGACACATCTTCTTACTCATTTGAATACATGTACATTTTTTAATTCTGCATCTTTCAAATCAAAAATAATTGTTACTCATAATATTCTCCCTCCCTGCACAAAAAAAATCAAACCCCACAAGACCACAAAATCTGATAGAATTCAGTATATACCATTAATGGCAATTAACAGAATACATAATACAAATTGTAAAATATGTTTGCAACATACCTGTTATAGTATCTGCCCCCCATCATAAACTGATTGTTTGGTGTTGGACATATTTTAAAACGCTGTATGTTTTCATTGGTTCGAAAGTAGAGTGAGTAATCCCCAGGTGTATTATCAGAAGGCCTCACAAGAAAACTTGATACTTGACCCACTAATTACAAAGAAGAAGGAAAAAAGTTATAGGTCTTTGTCAATAAATCTGTTTTATTTCATTGGTCTGGAATTTAGCATGCAGCAGAGAAAAATTTAATCAGTTGCAAAAAGACTATTGTCATTTTTTCTTAGGATAGTCTTAATTAAGCAATGATAAAGGAGCCAGGAATTTCTAAAAAAAAAAAAAAGTCAAACCTTTTCATGTCTTACTTTGCAAATAAGGCCTATCTTGAAGTAATCCCTAATTTAAAAATCTTTGCTGAAAAAAAACCCATATTTTTATAGCAGACAATTTTGGCAAATACTAGAAAGAATGATATTTAAATTTTAGTTTAGACATGAGATTAGATACTACTATCCCTGATTCATATACATGCCCTCAGTTTCCATACTCCCATCTGGCTACTCCAATGGATTTTAGTTATAAAATTATAGAAAACTGGCAATTCATTTCCCTGTCAGTTTGAAACACATGAATAATATATTGCAAGTCCTAAAATAGTTTTAATGTTTTTTTTAAATACCACCAAACCTCCTAAAAAGCATAAAAATCCTGGCCTAAGCACATATGTGACATTTCACAGTCCTAATTCTATCATGACGTTATACAATTATATTTTATATGGTCAAAAATGGACCTTTTCTTTCTTTTAAAAAGAAGCCTCAATTCAACTACAATATTTAGTACAGAAGACATCATGTATTTAGGACTGGATAATACTTTGACTCAATTTTTTTTTTAAAAAGTTGTTCATGAGGAATGCAAATACTATATAAATCTGTATCTGTATCATAGTCTGAGGTTGTGCTATTGCCTTTCTAGCTTCTGGAGATCTCAGAAAAGGACAAAACTGATCTCAGTTGTTAGAGAAAGATGCTACATTCTGACTTCCATGCTCCAACATCTGGAGATAGAACAGTGTCATATAATTCTAGCATACATTTCATATTAACAGATATTCTATTAGATATTCTAATTAAAATTCACAAGTACCTGTCATCAGCAAACTATAAGCCTCTTGTTTTGAAATCTTTCCATGGAACCATCTTAAAGAATACAACAACAATAATAAACACCAGGAAATATTAGTAGCAAGTTCTTTGGTTTGCTTTAGGAAACACACATCTACAAATGACAATTAAAATGCATTTACACAAACTCAGAAATGTAACATTCAAAATACTTGAATTCTTTTATATCAGTTGGATTAAAGGTCTGGTATCTACCGTAAGTTTTAAAACTGCTAGTTTTTTCTAAATCAAATATAATAGAAAATAGAAACTTGATCTATTTCATGAAAGGACCATCTGGAAGCTAGAGCTGGTCCAGAATGTGGTGGGGAATGTTGGGAGCATCATGCTATGCCCAGAGGACTTCAGTGCTTTGCAAACTGCATTGGTTGCCAGTTGGTTTCTGAGTGAAATTCAAGGTGCTGCTTATCACCTTTAAAACCTTTCATGGCACACAGCCTGGCTATTTCAGGGACTGCCTATCTCCAATTCTGCTTGTTCAGTACAATCAAAGGAATGAGTGTTCTCTTGATCCACTTGATTGAACAATATCTTTATCTTGGAGGCAGGGCTGCTGTTGCAGCTTCTTCCCTTTGGAACAATGTCCGCCCAGAGATTCTTGCACTTCTCTTCCTTGTGATGTTTAGGAAACTGTTTTAAAAACCTGGCTGTTCCCCCTGAACTTGGGATAGGGTGGTTGGAGTGGTCCCTTTTTATTATGTATGCTGAATGTCCTGTGCATTGCTTTCCAGTCAGTTAAGGTTCTTTTTTACTTGTATCTCAAAATATTGATTTTCATTTTTATTTGTAAATTGCCCAAGGATTTGGATGTCTCTAAATTTGGAAATTAAATTAAAATAATATGTTCAGAAAACATTTCAAAGTAAGCTTTATTTTATTGCTGTTCTTTTATCCAGATGAATATATTTCATTTCTTTTGTAGTACAACTTGTTGTTCGAGAACATCTCCACTGTACTAATTAATCATCTCAATGCCAAAAGAAAATGTGACTAATACCAAACAAAGCAATCCAGATATGACTTATGACTCAAAATTGGAATATAGATTTTTTTGAAGTCCTAAAATGTTTCTCATTATGCACATTAAAATAGCACTAATTCAGTGTTCAGCCTCGTATCTTTATTTGTGCTGCCTGTTAATGATTTGGCTCAACACAGGTAGTCCTCGACTTACAACAGTTCATTCAGTGACCAAAGTTACAACAGCACTGAAAAAAATAACATGACCATTTTTCACAGCCACAACCTTTGCAGCATCCCCATGATCATGTAATCAAAATTCAGGTGCTTGGCAGCTGGTTCATACTTACGACCGTTGCAGTGTCCCGGGGTCATGTGATCCCCCTTTTGCGATCTTCGGACAAGGAAAGTCAGTGGGGAAAGCCAGATTCTCTTAACAACCAATTTACTAACTTATCAGTCGCAGTGATTCCCTTAACCACTGTGGCAAGAAATATTGTAAAATGGGGCAAAGCTCACTTAACAAATTCTCCTTGAACAACACACAAATTTGGGGCTCAGTTGTGGTCGTAAGTTGAGGACTACCTGTATGAGCAGTCCTGCGGCATTAATTTTGGTGGAATTGCCTGGAAACCGAGCCCGGTTTTCCACATCCTGGGAGGCGAAGCCGGGGTTTAGAGGAGGTGGGAGGATCTGTCCTAGAAAGAGAGACCAAGCCCATCGAGAGGAATTCTGTGTCCCTGGTGTTGTGCGGCTTTCTTTCTTTGGGTAGGTGGAACAGCAGGCTTGCCTTCAGTTTCTCTTGTTTTGTTTTGTTTTCCAATGAAATCCTCTGATCAACTGTTCTGTTCCCCTGGCTAACACAAGCCGTGAGCTTTTCTTCCTGTTTTGAATTAGTGGAACAAGACGGGGGGGGGGCTGTGTGTGTGTCACAGAGAGACAAAAAAGGAGGCAGGATGTATTGCCAAGCGCTGGCATCATGAGCCACCCAGCAGATCTGGCAGGCACTCACAATCAAGAGTGGGCTGTCTCTGGAAAACAGGAGCATTGGACAAATTTGTGTGTGATTCCTCCTATTTGTTCAGGGTTTTCTTTTCCTCCCTCAACCTTTATACCTGCCCCAATCTAAAAGGATCATGACCAGAGACCAGCAAAAGGAACAATAATATTAAAGGCATTTCCTTTCAAAACAACAACAACAACAAAAAACAGAATAACAGAATTAGAAGGGACCTTGGAGGTCTTCTAGTCCATCCCCCCTGCTCAAGCAGGAGACCCTATGCCGTTGGGTCTGTCCAATGTCTTCTTAAAAAAACCTCCAGAAATGTAGCACCTACAACTTCCAGAGACAAAGCTGATCCTCTTAAGTATTCTGTCAGGAAAGTTCTCTTTATTTCTAGATTGGGTTAAAGCAGCGTCCCCCAATTTTTTGGGCACCAGGGACCGGTTCTGTGGAGAGAGGTTGTTCCACAGACTGGAAGGGTCGTGGTTTTGCATGCTGCCTGCATTCCGCAGATGGGGCTTCCCTTGTTTGCGTGGCCCAGTTTCTGGCATGCCGCGGCCTGGTGCCAGTCCACGGACCAGAAGTTCGGAACCCCTGGGTTAGAGCACATAAAAAAAGCACATCACTATTTCAGGGCCAAATGTTTATTGCAGGGGTCAGCAACCTTAAACACTCAAAGAGCCATTCGGACCTGTTTCCCACCGAAAAGAAAACACCGGGAGCCACAAAACCCTTTTGACATCTAAAATGAAGATAACACTGCATATATCATTTTTTTACCTTTATGCTATGTATAAAAAAATTATAGTGTGTTGCATTTATGAAATCAATGAACTGCTACAGAGAAAGCAAATTTTTATTTCTATTGTGCAACAAAAACATTTTGAACTCCGAAAAAAAATGATGGGTCGAAAAGCTCAATAAATCGCGTGCTGGAGGGTGTCGCACATTGGTGGTTGTGACGCATATTTTGAGTGACAGGAAGCTGCAGCAGAGGGATGAAAGAGCCACAAGAATTTCCAGAGCTGCGGGTTGCCAACCCCTGGTCTAAGGTCATCCCGTTGGCTTTCATGGCTAAGGCGGGACTTGAACTCATGGTGTGTCGCTTTCTAGCCTGGTGCCCTAACCACTAGACCTCCTTATGCAACCTTCTGACAAGCAAAGTCAATGGAGAAGTCAGATTCATTTAACAACCGTGTTGCCAACTTAACAACTGCCGTGACTCACTTAATAACTGTGGCAAGAAAGGTCGTAAAATGGGGGTAAAACTCACTTAACAAATATCTCACTGGGCAACAATTTTTTTTCTGCACAATTGTGGTCATAAGTTGATGTACATATAAAAATACAAAATAAAAATAGAGAAAGACAGATTGACATGGGGAAAAATCAACAATAAAATGTTTTCTTAGATGCTGTGGTCCCAATATTTTCAAAATAGTTAATGCTAAGCCAAAATCTAAGAACTTTTTCACTTTTCCAAGACAAGCAGGATACCTGGAAAACCTGGAGAAAACATGAAAACCCAAACCTGCCAAATCCATTCCAGGCTTACTTTCCCTCTCTGTCTGGATATTCTGGAATGGTCAGAGCAAGAAAAATGTAACATTTTAATTTAGTTGTTAATATGTGTAAAGATGATTTTTAAAAACCCTGTTTCTTACCAACTACTAGACCAAGCTGACTAGATAACACTCTTATATCCAGATATTGTAAAAACCTGTCTTTGTAGGCTTTTCAATGATCATAGGTAGTTCTTTTAAATTAGTAGAGAGATACTTTGTTGGAGAATATGTGATGTTCAGAGCATCATCAAAGAGCATTATCATCATCAGTTGCCTGATTTTCTTGGCAACTGCTGTTCAGCAGTTCAGCAGTCATATAGGTCCTTTTTAGTTGTTTTTGCCTAAGATTGTGGAAAAGTTAAAAAATAAAACAAATGTCTGTCAGTCGACAAATTTACCAGCAACTAGGTATAGATATTTATGGATATGACTGAATTTCTTTTTTTCACAATCTGGAAATATCCCTTAATTTTACTCTTGGATTTTCATTATGGCACATGTGTCTCTATGTGTATAGGGGGAATCAACACAAACTCCAAGCCACACACCCCCAGATTCCTATTTATTGTTTCACAATATACAAAATCATGGCTCATCCTGATGCAGGAATATGACTGACTAGAGCAGGGGTGTCAAACTTGCGTCGTCATGGCGTCATCACGTGATGTATCGGGACTTGCGGGCCGGGAGTTTGGCACCCCCCGACTAGATAGAACATTTCTCTCTCTCTTTTAAATAGTAAAACCAGGCAGCAGATGAAGAGACAGCCCACTATGAATCTTCAGGGGCCAGATAGGAATGGATGTTGGTGACCTATTTGGCCAAAGCTCAGCTTTCAGGAAAGAACATTCATAATGCCAATTATGACTCAATAATGGGATCCAGAGGAATAGATTTGATGCTATTTCTTAAAGAAAAGGCAACATGATTTTTTTTTTAAAAAAATTTATTATCACATACTTTTTATGAATCAAATGAATGCTTATAACACTTTTAATTTTATCTAGAGTAGAATAGAATAGAATAGAATAGAATAGAATAGAATAGAATAGAATAGAATAGAATAGAATAGAAACTGGAAGGAACCTTGGAAATCTTCTAATCTAACCCTAACCCTGCTCAAGCAGGAGACCTTATACCATTTCAGACAAATGGCAATTTCTGAAGGTAAGCCATTCCAATGATTATTATTCTCACTATCAGGAAATTTCTCCTTAGTTCTAGGTTGGATCTCTCCTTAATAAGTTTCCATCTGTTAATTCCTGTCTTCCTTGGGTGTTTTAGAGATGATGTTTTCTTTGTGGCAGCTCCTTAGATATTGGAACAGTTATCATGTCACCCTGGTCTTTCTCTTCATTAGACTAGACATACCCAGTTCCTGCAACTGTTCATCATATGTTTTAGCCTCCAGTCCCCTAATTATTTTTCTTGCTTTTCTCTGCACTTTGTATTTCTTCTCTGCACTTATTTGCTTTTATTCTGTTGTAAGCTGCTCAGTCACTTTGATAGTGATATGGGCAGAATATAAATTTGATGGATGAACGAATAAATTTCACACTCCACTTCATCAGATGCTCTTCCCAGCATTAACAGGAATATTTCTTAGAAGACTATATAACTCTTCATATGGGGGCATCTCTATAGATAAAAAAAGTGAGAACATATTAAGCACAATATGTTAGCTAAACTTTCTTAAGTTGTGTGGACAGGTGGCTACATTTTAAAATATGTAGCTTGTGTAACCATTTAAGGTTAATTTGAACTAAGATTAAGAAGATTTTCAAGAGATGCAAAACAAAGTTGCACTTACTTAAAGTCTAAATTATGAGTTTGAATAAAGGTTTATTGATTCAATTCTTCATCTATTGATGATCTTAGGTGTTTTCTTTTTCTTTCTTAATGTATGTGCATATTAATAGTTGTACAGTTGTTGCAATGCTAATTTAAGTCACAATCTCCACACACTTTTTCAACTTAAAGGCCTTCAAAACTACACAGTAATGAAGATAGCCAAGTGGGACTTTTTTGTTGATCCTTATAATGTAGGCTAATGGTTTCTTAGAAATTAATAAACAGTAGCTGCATAAACGTCTCCGATTAAAATATTTTAAAGTTCTCAATAAGGCACAGAGCAGGCCCTTTGGGATAGGCAACCAATCCTTCTCAGACACGGAGTTGGGGAGGGATTAGCAACATTTTGAGGCCAATGGCCACATCTGAAACATTGGAAACAAATCCCGAATATTGTCCCCAAAATATCTAGCACAGTAAGCATGGCCAACTATCAGTTTTCTATGAGCCAATCTTGTTCATTGATGATTTAAAACATTTTTAATCATCTGTATCTTGCTATAAAGATTGATCTAGCATCCTTTCTAGCATCCCAGAAGGCTGTCTGTCTACCCCAACTTATTTGTGACTTTCTGATAGACAAAGAGGCACACTTCCAAAACACTGGGCTACAACCACTACCATCTTTAATTTTGTCTATTTAGTCTGTGTGGGCCTCAGTAAATAAAGTTAATACCACAGCCTGGCACACTGGAGCATTCTAGTTTCTCATTTCATTTTTTTTTAAAATAAATTCAGGTGGGCAGGGAGGTTGGCAGGTACCTGTGGTCACCGAGTTCCTTCCCCATGTAGTTTTTCCCAAAGTTTTCACTAGACGGTGAGGTTGAAAGCCCTTTAAAGATCCTGTTGCTGAGCTATACAAAATGATGGAGCCCTTTAAATTGCACAACCGAGGCACACACTAATGCAAGAACAACCTGCTTTGAGTACAGGCCCCAGTCAGCACCGGGTGGCAGTATCATTATTTTCAGTTTCCAAATGTTTGCTAAAGGTGGCAGAAAGTTTGTTCTGGTCTGCGTTCTTAAATGAAAGTTAACCAAAAGGAGTTGTAAAGGTCTTAAATATTTGAAGGGAAAAGGAGGTGATTTTAGCAAAAAAAAAATGAATTTCCCATAAGAAGCTACTGGAGATAATGCTCCCATATCAAGGGGTGCTTTTTTTTTAATGAACTGAAGTCACTAAATGGCCAATGACTGCATTATCAACAAAGAAAAAAGCAATGATACCGATTATTTTTAATTAGTAATTTTTTATTATAATGTATGGTAGTATTATTACACACATATACTGGTTATTCATTTTTAAAAGAAGCTTACGGTAAATTCCAAAACATCCCAGTATAAAGCGGTAAATCAAATGGAAACTGTAAGGAGAGGGGAGAGGTACATTGACTAGGCATTACACAGCGATCGTCCCTGTGCGTCTTGCAGGCAGGCCCACCCCGGCGGAGCCCAAACTGAGCCCCGCCCGCTCCGCCTCCCAGCTAAGCCGGCTCCCTTCCTTAACCGGGTCTATTTAGAACCGCTGCCACCTCCCGAGGCCGGCCGGGCTGCATTGTGCCCCCCCTCTTCCAGAGCCGGCGGCTTTTCTTCCTGCTTTCCCGCAGCAAAACAGCTCGGGAGGCAAAGTACGAAGGGAAGAAGCTGCCACAGCCTGAGCTACTGCCGACCCCGCCCGGCTCCTTTCAGCCTTCTGCCCTGCACTGGGCTTCCAGAAATCCGGGCCAGGGTGGCCGACCAGCAGGCCGGCTCTGCCCCCTTCATCTTTCACTGCACCGCTCCTGCTGCATCCCCAACTCCGCGCGGCGTGGCCGGCTGAGGGATTTGCGGAGAATGCCTCCTGGATCCCGGGCTCGGGACAGCCGAGATTAGCTCCCGCCCCCGTCACTCCCTCCCTCTGGCTGCCTCCCTCCCTCTCTCCGCTTCCCTGCCAGTTCAGCTCCGGATGCGCCTTGGCCCCAGCGCTCGGCAGGCACGTCTAAGCCGGGTTCTGCCCTCCTGCAGCTCCCCCTCTTCCTCCTCCAGCCGATTCGAGGCTTAGCTCGCTGCACCGTCTCGACAAGATGGCGGGGTCGGTGGCAGAGAGGGACGCGGTGGTAAGTGGCCCTTTCCCTAAATCCTTCGCGGGTCCCCCCGGGCGGCAAAGGTGAGAGCCGGGCGTTGCAGGTGGGTCGGTGGCGCCTGGTTCTTGGGGGCTCTTCGCCGGGATCCCGCCTAGCGACGGATTCCGGCTGGGAGAGGGTTATCAGCGGATTGGGATCTCGAGAGAAGGAGGGGGGGGGGACCCGTTTGCAGCGGCGTCAAGAAAAACGCCTCGGGGACCGAAAGGCGGTGGGGAGGAGGGCTGGGTCCGCGATTTCTTATTCCTTCTCCCTGCCGGCGTGTGTGTGTGTGTGTGTGTGTGTGTGTGAGGGGGAAATAAGTGTATTTTGCGTTTTTCTACCTGGATAATCAGGTGTGTGAGAGATGCCTATATGGGGTGCATGGATCTGAGCAGTCAGGCATGAATTGTACCTGGAAGACTTTGCTGGGGAATTTGGAGGCAACACCCTTTGTTTTGCGAAAGGGCTGGAGGAAAAAGATGGATTCTCTCTTCAAGACTTGAAATGA
>JANHJO010004004.1:2149-13734 GCA_032468235.1 Pseudoxyrhopus heterurus | reverse complement strand
CACGAAGGCCATTGGGGTTTTTTTGCCCTCCAAAATCACTGCTGAACTCAACACCCCCCACCAACATTGTACTGAGCATGTGCACAGGATTCTGCAGTTGCCGAGGCAGCGACGGCCAATACAGACAATGCATGCAAATCGGAAGCTCTACAGCCAATAGAGGCAAGTCATGCAAATCAGGCAAAGAATGCTGGGAATTCCTTGCTTGCAGCATGTAAATACCTGGGCGAAGCCGGGTTATCTGCTAGTTGGAAATAAGTCTATGGCTGCTTGTGTAGGCAAGTGCAATGCTGAACGGATCTAGTTAAAACTGATCTAGCAAGGATGATTATGATTATTACATTTTTATATGAATATACATATAATTCAAGGCTGCACAACAATATTCCTGCTTCCTGTTTCCTCACAACAACAACCCTGTGACGTGGATGGGGCTGAGGGAGAGTGACTGGCCTAAAGACACCGAGCCAGGTTTCATGAATAAGGGAGGCCTCAAACTCACAGGTTCTTAGAGTCTTACAAATTGACCACGAACCTTTCCTCTTCATATAAAACAAACAAAATGCCATTTTCAAAAAGAGAAGTGGTGAACCACATTTGAAAATACGTACTTTTAAATATCCGGAGTGCTCTATAGGTATACCACTTCCCTTTTTATTATAAAAAAGGCAAGTATCTTTAAGTACAAAAGTTGTCATTTTCCAGAGTGCAGTCAGATGTCTGAAATCCCGCTGTTCACATGATTGCACATCTAGTAGTCAATAGGGTTTTCATTAGAGGTGTTGCCATGCCTATACTTCCAGGTTCAGAAATACAAAAAGCATAAGAAATTATTGCTCCAGCAATGCTCAAACCAAGTGAGAGATTTAACAGTTCTGGTTCTGGAGGCAGGCCGGTATCTCAGTTCCATGTCAAAACATAAATACAATAGTCTTGTGTCCTATCCTTCGTGAATCAAGATGACCATAAGTTTGGTTTGTGAATCAAGATAACCATAAGTTTGGTAGAAAACCAAAGTAACTCCTCTTTTATTGGAGCTAAAGGGTGAGTTTGACATAATAGGTTGTTAAAATAGAAATTTACTATTAGTGCAAATAATTTTTTTTTAATTCATACACTTGTGTTCCATATAGTGCTATTCAGAATACAGACTAGAATAATCTGTAACTGATAAAGATATCAAACTTATGTAGAACTAAATTATGTAACACCAATTCTTAAAAAATTCTTAAAGTGAGTTATTAGGAGCATTTCAAAATGCTTTTTATTATTCTATAAGGCATTAGATAGTTTAGAATCCAAGTATTTAAAATTCTCCAGCATCAGCTGCAGCAAAATTAGCCTGGGACAGATTTGCATCAGGTTTGTTGCTATGGTGTACCATTTGATTATCTGGAGTAGGGTTTTTTCAATTCCAGGCGCCAGTCCTGGTACTCTCCTCAGGAAAGTATAGCTGAAGCTATCTAGATTTAGTTGTCAACTGAAAATATAATTGGTCATGACCACGTGAGTAATTGCAAATAATAATCAGATGCCTTTTTATTGCTTTGTTTATTGTAATTATTCAATATTCCGCCCTAAGCTCTCTAGGAAGTGTAAATTAGAGGAATATTAATAACAAATTACTAGCCATCCAACTCCAGTGAACACTATTGTTTAAAATATTGTTAAAATCCAACAGGGATATTATATTGTGATTCTATACCAGCTATAAATAAAGTGAAATAAAGTGATAGCAGAAAAGAAAATGCTTCCAACATGGTTCTATGTAAAGAAAATGAACTGATAAAATTCCACATCCTTCCTGTTGAAATCTGTTACTTGGTGAAAAGCACTTTATTTGTGCAATATGGAAATGAGCATAGTTATTTTTATAATAATTTTATTGTATATTTACAATTTAAACAATAAAACTAAAACTAAAAAAGAATTAGAAGAAAAAATAGTCCAGAAAAGAGAGAAGATGGAAAGTATAAATAATTTATACTTGATAACAAGTATA
Organism: Pseudoxyrhopus heterurus; assembly: GCA_032468235.1. Lineage (NCBI taxonomy): Eukaryota > Metazoa > Chordata > Lepidosauria > Squamata > Pseudoxyrhopus > Pseudoxyrhopus heterurus. The sequence goes on along the minus strand of JANHJO010004004.1, from coordinate 11,732 downwards.
AATAATTTTAGTTACATACCAACCTAAAATACAATAAATGTGCTTTAATTTATCATACAAATGTAGTGAACTACGATTTTTTTTCCTGCATCTGGAGAAGTCATTTTGAGAGTTAAATCTTTGTTTTAAACCTGCATTTGGCTTGCACAGATATAAAGAGTTGTATGCAAAAGTTTAGAAAACTTCATCAAATCGTATATTTTAAAGAAACCATGAAGAGTAGAACTTAAACCACAACTGCTCTCAGCAAATTTGATTCCTACAGGTGTTTTTATATTTATTGGTACTAAGCACATTGCTTCAAAATGTGCCAAGCTATCAAATTTTTCGTTTGCATGCTTTAAATCAGTGTTTTTAAAACTTGCCAAATTTAAGATGCGTGAACTTCAAATTCTAGAAAAAGTTGCTTGGCTGGAGAATTCTGGGAGTTGAAGCCCACACATCTTAAAAGTTTGAGAATTACTGTTTTTTATGATGATGAATTTTAGGATAACCTATCTGTTGAATAAGCAGTGCTGTAGCGGTCTATAACACCTGATGGAAAAGCCAAGTTTTTATAGCTTTCCAGAAGGCTAAGACAGGCTGTCCACTGTTCCATTAATGTCCCACAGTCAGTGAAGAAATTCATGCTGAAAAGTGATTGGATATTTCAGCAACATGATGATCTGAAAAGACCTGCCACCAAATCAACCATGAAGTACTTTGCAGAGGAAAAAAACCCTAAAGGTTTTAGAATGGCTTTCACAGTCTCCGGACAAAAGTAATTGAACTGCAGGCAATTGTAACTGCTTCTTCAGACTGTTGTAGCTATTTGACCTGTTGTAGCCTTTCTGATTGCTTCAGTGAAACTCATTCGGCCCAATAGCAATCAGCATCAGGTATTGCATGCAAGAAAATAGCAGTGGTTGAGAGTAATAGCAAAAGCAAACATAGCTGTACCAAAATACTTTTGCAGGTACGTTCATTCTAGCAGTCCATCTGTCACTAACAAAATAAATGACTATCTCCCTTCTTTTAAATAATTTCAGTAATTAGTGAAAGACAAACCAAGTTTTTTTTTTTTAAAGAAAACAGCTATCTGCAATAGTCTTTCAAGATGGTATAGGTTAGCTGTTCATTTCTCAAATCCAAATTGAAAAGAACTATTTAAAAACCAATGTAATATAATTGTGTACATTGTTTATATTAGTACTCAGTTCCTGATAAAGAAATCTGATATTTGTCTTGACTGGAATACCTCAGACAGATCACAGACCTCAAAGCATTTCCTGCAGTCTAGTTTGTACATGAAATGTGAGACTGCGGGCTGGCCCAGCAGCAACAGAAAAGCTATTTCAGCATAAAGAAAATGTATTCCTCTCATCTCTACTCACAGATAAATCTTTTAATTAATGATAGGCAGGGCAATCAAGAAAAAAAGTCCTTGATTTACTAGCAGTGAGTTATGTTTTGGTTTGTAAATGTTAGTAGCTTTTAATATACACTTTTAAACTTTTTCTTTTTCAAAAGTTTTATTATGAGTGAATGCCCTGTCTCAGAAAACTCCATATACCAGACACTCTAAAAATATTACTCTTTGCTAGCAATGTAGGGGTAAGAATGGATTAAAGCTTGTTTTTCCTGCCATAGTATTTTTAATTTTAAAAAGAGAATTTATTAGAATAATTTAGACCAGTTCTTGATCTGCATTTGTGGATAAGGCAAAAAAATAATTATATTTTTTACATATAAAAATCTCTTTTGAAGTTTCTCTACATCAGATGGAGTCAACTTGAAAACTGGAAAAGGAAAATGAATGCCAAATAAGTGCAGTATGCTTCTTCAGAATAATTTTTTCCCTTTCTTTTAATCACATTATATACTAATTTACCAACTACTAACTAACTTATTTATTTCATGTATGCCGACATTAAAAAATATTGGGACTCAATTATTTCTATTAGACGAATTTCTAATAAATATTTGTTTGTTTGTTTGTTTTAAAATTAAAATTATGTCATTATCTCTAGATAATATATTAATATAATATTAGAATAGCTAATGTGATTATGAGATCGTATTTTACTAAATGTTTAAATGTTATTATAGTTCAATGTTATTTCTAAGATGCAAAAATAAAGTAGATGCCATGTTTGTAAGATACAGTCATTTTTCAAAGCTAGCAGTGGTCTGAAAGAAAAGTTCATGCTTTTTTTGTACATAGTGGCTTCTTTTTGGTTCGACATGATGTAATTGTTGATGGAAGGATAGTCTTATGTTTAGTCAGCTAATTCTAGGAGGTTGGAATTTATGACATAACCATTTTGAATTTAGAGAACCGATCTAACTTCCAGCTTCATGTTTGTCTGAGTTAGATATCCCTTAATTGGTACCTTCAACATGAATTGGGTGATCTCCTATCAATCTCAGCCAACATGGCATTTGGCTAACAATAATGGAAATTGTAGTCAAACATATCTGGATGGTGCTGAATTAGAAAAGTCTGCCTGGGATAGCAAAAGAAATAATATATTTTATTTCGGAAAAACCAAGCAAACAACCAATAAGACTACTGTATATAGGGAGTGTCAAAAGAACAAAATAATCTAATCTAAACATTATAATATGTACCATGTATCATTTAGTTTTAGAATTTGTCTTTCAAGAAAAGGCTAAGGAATTTTGGGTAAAAATCTTATTTGGTTTCAGAAGTCCAGTGGGATCAACTGTTTACCAGATCCTTCACAGACAAAAATGAGAATGAAGATTAAAGATTGGTCCTGTAAAATCTGTCTTGGGAACAGATTCCTAAAATAAAATGACACATAATTTTGCTTTAAGTCTGAATCCCAATGACAAGAAGGCAGCAATTAGGATTTGGACAGCACAGGTCAAGGTAGAGACCCAGATGAGAGAAATTGCATTTCAGAAGCCTTCTACCCACTGACATTCATAGCCTCACTTTCAGTATCTCCCACTTCTAGCTCTTTATAGCAGATTGATACAGAGGGACTGCAGAAACGAATGAAATTACATGTCAGTTCTAATAACTCATAGCATACTACTGAAAGTTCAGAAAATATTTTCTAAGCAAGGGCAGAAGAAGAGAAAGTAGAAGTTTATTTTTAGAACCAAATTAATCTTGCTTGCACACAGTTGCCCGTTAAAAAAATCTGGAGCTCCAATAAAATAAAATAAAATTAAGATGGTTTTTGGCATGTGATGGGAATGTACCATTCTATAAAACCCATAGGATGTATTGGCTAGCACTTCATATCAGTCTATTTTTGATTACCTAGAAAGTTTTCTAATGTTTGCATTGTCAATACAAAGTTAGCATTTCAGTTTGAAAAGTGTATGACAAATGCAAATTTGATTATATCTGGGAAGGTTGAATTTAAATTCTAGTTCACCCAAACTTCTAAAATAAGCTTAAGTAAATCATAGTTCATCAACTTAAGTTTCAGTTTTAATTCAGTTGAATTAAAAATAAAAGGAAAATAATCTGTTGATTTGGGCCCAAAATGTGGGATCCCACAGCTTGAGATACTGATTATATTTTTATGTTGCACTTAAACAAAACTTTAAGTAGAAATATGTTCAACCTAAAATATTCAACATAATAAAAATAGCTATCCGTGCTAACTAAAGACTTACTCCTAACACCATTTCTTATAATTTTTGCTTATTTTATCTTTTTTGACATCTTAAAGGCATCGTTTTAAAAAAGATGGGCATGGATTTGATTACAAAATACACTAAATTAAAAAAATTTAATTTAAATCCTCACAATTATCTGTAAAAAAACCCAGATGTACCAAGAACAAACCAATCCTCCCTGAAAATTAAAATATGTTTGTAAAAAAAATTTAAAAGGAAAACCAACAACTTGCTGGAGTAAACGAAAACCAGAAACTTAAGATTCAAATCAGAGCCTTGTAGAAGAAGAAGTGGCTGTGCAATAACAATATTAAAAACTCTTTTATTCTTGCGAACCCCCAGAATCAAATTTCAGCTTTTCATTTGCATTGGTAATCTTTGCATTAAATGTAATGGGGAAATAATAATTTTTAAGAATTGTGAAGAAAGATGTCCATTTTCTGTTCTAGATGATATTAGATGAGAGCCTCTAGAAATAATGAACTTTTCCCTTTATTTAGACTTGCTTTCTTAATTATCCTACAATATTTCTTCAAGCAGTACTTTTTATGTACTCTGTATAGTACAAATTCTTCATTGACCCTTTGGCCTTTGTTGCTACACAATGATGTCTGGTCATGATGTCATCTGAAGTGAAAAGTATGATGACCAAGTGGTGTGTCTCTCTGCAGGGTATTGTAAGTCCAAATTCTCTTTGTTTGACTTTATTTTGTTGCTAATTGAAGAAGAGGAAATTGAAAAATGAGGAGAATGAAGCCAATTTTTAATGAAGAGTCCTGAAATGGGTTGGTAATTTGAGTGGCTCACTTTCTGCTTGCCACACTACAAAATCATTTTTCAAATTTCTGAATAGTTTTGTATGTTAATAGTTTCTGTGCCTCTTCCACCCATTTCTATGTGATTTACAGTGGGTTGATATGGACTACTACTATATATTCCCCTGCCTTTTATAGGAGTGTGTTCTGTGAACTTCCTAATCTTTCCGATAAATTCATATTTGTTCCTTCTGCCACTTCACATATCATAGGAGCACAATGGCTCAAGTGATTAGGACACTGAGTTGGAGATTGGCAAGCCTGTGTTCAAGACCCCAATGCTGCCATGGGGCAGGATGAACTCCTGCTGGGGACATGAAAGGAGTCCTGAACAACAGTGATGTCACCAGCTAATCTTTTCAACCTGAAAGAGCCTTGATGCTTCCCACACAAGTGTGATGCAATTTTTTCCTTCTAGCACATCATTGTTGCCAAATCTTGTAAGGATTTATCTAGTTAAAACCCCTAGTTTCTGAAAGTAGAAGAGACGTCCTTGAAATGCTGTCCAACAGTTTTCTTGGGCTCCTAGTTTCTCATGTGCTTCTGGATTCCATAATGAACCATATGTTTCCAGGACAGGTTTATTTCTTCAACCTTCTGTTAGCTAAAACTTTCTTCAATGCCTTTTTGATTTTGTTGCCTACATAGTTTCACAAACTTCTCAGATTGGAAAACTTTTCTTTCCATCACTCTGAAATCTGCTTTGTCTTGAGTTGGCCTTTCCCTATTCACCTCCTAAAACTCTGAAATCTCATAAATAAGACAGTTACAGCTGATGTAAGCTCAACATATATTGACAAAGTGAGGTTTCTGGGTGACTTTGTGAGCTTATAAATTGAAACAGAATATTCACTAACTCACAAATTACTGTTTGTGAGAAACTTGCTGTTTCCAAAGAAGAATTATTGCAACCCACTTTTCTGGTTTTGTATGCAATCTGTAGAATAAATATTGGGAACATGACAGAGGGCCAGATTCCCCAATGAAAAAGAAAAAGTGGGAGCCACACATATAAATATGCATCACTCCTGAAGCAGAGGTGTAGCCCAGTAAAGATTTTTTCCCCCCTAACACCGAGCTGCTGAATTTTTACCTCTTTCAAATGTGTTGGCAGCGAATTTCAAGCTATGGCATAAGAATACCAGGAGTGCCTCTGCAGGGAAAAATGGAATATTCTTTACGAGTCATAGTTCTCATTATGCAACATGAAGGAATGGGTGATATGCTAATTTTTTTTTCATAAAGACCTACTCATCTAATGAAATCAATACATTCAAACATACTGTACAGTGACTATTTTTTTATGCATGGCAAAATGCGCAAACTTGACAATTTAGGAAAAAATAAATGTTCTTTGAGAAAGAAATAACTTCTATAATATTGTCTGAAAGATGAAAAGTAGAACCAAATAACTGACATATTCAATAGGATATTACTTAGATATAATTCTAAGCAAATCCTATATCAGGCTTTCTGACAGTGATTTTTGAATGAATGTGACAGGTGGTGCCTTTATAGTTATGTGAAAGCACCTAGAAACACACAGGATTTCATGCAATTTATTTCTATTTGCAGTTTTCGATTATTCTGTACTGATAGAACAGTGGGAGAGAGCTGAGTTTTATAGTGTGCAATCCGAATCCATTATGATCAAGGATCATTTTGTTGCTCACTGCAGCAGGATGTGGGTTATATCGACTGATCTCATTTATTGAGGAATTAGTTGTCACTGTCTTTGGAAATGTTTCCTTCAGAAGCCACATGTAAAATTAATGGGGTAGTAATGTGATGTTGTGCAGTTTCTTGTTGTACACTTGTATAATTCAGATTTATTCAATGAGGTTTATGCAGAAGATATTCCCACTGTCTTTCTTTTTCAGCTCACCCTTCATGGATTGAGTGTGTGTGTGTGTGTGTGTGTGTGTGTGTGTCCATTCATCTATTCATCAATCTCTCTTACAGGATTTGTAAGAGACTGAATAAATAGGAGTATACAGACATGGGGCACAGACACATGTAAAGATTGTTGGTTATTCTGCACAAGATTTATGATAGAATGAAAAAAATATTTCTTAGAATGTTAACAGTAGTATCAAAGGAAGGCAACCAAAGGAAGACAGCTTGGTGCAGTGGTTAAAGCATCAGGCTTGAACCTGGAAGACCATGAATTCTAATCCCACTTTTAGCACAAAGCCATCTGGATGACTTCTCAGCTTAGGGGGGGGGGGAAAGGCAACCCACTTCTGGAAAAAAAAAACCTTGCCAAAGAAACTCCAGAGAATGGTCACCAAGGTCAAAAACTGACTTGAAGGTACAGGAAAAAAGAAAAGATAACAAAAAAGTGCATCAGTTCAATTGGCAAAATGCATTCTGAGCATTAATAAAATTGGTAAATCACAAACCTAAGCTTTGGCTAGTGATAGTAGCTACAAAATCACCAGTTTGTAAAAGGTTTAAATAGCAGCAGACACTAAAAAGCATTCCTGGCTCTGCAGGAAGTTTTTAAAAAAGCAATTTTAAAAACATGAAGCAGAAGGAACTGAGCAATTATCAGGTACCCAAAGCTCTTAAATACTGAACAAAAAATATTTTTTTTTGCAAAGCCATCGTAACAAAAGTCATGCACTGAAGAGAGTTTAGAAAAATGAAATAAACTGACCCCCCCCCCAAATCCTGCTTCATTCCCCGTTAATATATGATGATATATGGAATATATTCTATTGATTTAGTTGATAAACAATAAAAAAAATCAGCTTACTCTGTAGATTTAATTACCATTTTGAAATGGTTTAAAAGATTTGTCACAGTTCATATGAGAAATTTAACTCTTAACAAATCAGGTTGGTCTCTGGGGTCATTCTTACTTTACTTCTCCAATGCATACAATAGAAAGAAAGTATTTTAGAATTGGCCTATTTTTTTAAACTTTAGGGAATTGACAAGAGGGGATGGGTAAAGCAAACGGCTAAAAAAATTGCTCTGACTTCCCTTATCTTCTTTTTTCCTTACTCCTATTCCACTGTCAGAAATTCATTCATTCATTCATTCATTCATTCATTCATTCATTCATTCATTCATTCATTCTTATATGCATGTGCATATACAAACACTTTTTAAACTGTTTCAATCTTAAAAAAGCTTTTATTAGAGTGGGGAGGGTTGTGAATGTTGCCACATGACTTATAAGAGAGAATCCAGTGTCTGATTTCCTAATCCCTGGGCATTCTTTTCTTTCCATGGAAAATATATTCTTAGTTCCCAGGCACTTTAATATAAATTTGTTCCATTCTTGAATTTGCTGAATTAGCTTCTACCTGAAATTCCCAAATTGTGTGCTATTGCTCCCCAGGACATCCTTGTAGGGGCACCATGGGATATTTTAAATTTGAGGATCACAGTGATTCTCAGCATCTGATGGACACCATATGAAGTATTAGCTCTGGGTACTTTACTGTTTTGACCTCAAGTCACTGTGAAATTTTTTTGAAATAGTAAGGATGCTGTGAACTAAGAAATGAATGTCTTGTGGAAATGGAGAGACAAATTTTAAGCTCAGTTTAACTTAAAAAAAAATCAATCTGGTCCTGTGTAAATGAACTCAATATTTAAATTCCCTTTGAATAACCTGAGATTTTCTCCTGAAGTAATACCTATAAGCCTGCAATTTTTGATCAATTTTGGATTTCAAATTTCAGTTCTAGAAAGACATTTTAATTTGTATATTGATAGGAATGTAACATAAGAATATAAGAGAAAGCCTGCTGGATCAGCTGAGGACTCTCTCAATCCAATGTCTATGGAGATTCTCAGTCATCCAAGTCATGGTTTTCCCAAAGGTGCTTTTTCAAGAGGCAGCTGGATTTTCTGGAGTCCAGTTGCGTCTTGAAAAAGCACCTTGGTATTGTCAATCCAATGTTTAGTCTCTCACAGTGTTTGGCCTTGGCGCCCCTGACGGGCACTCAGGTGGAGATACATCCATCTCTTGCACCCAACCAGGGGACCACTGAGTCACAAGATTAATAACCCTTGACAGAATTGTCTTTTATGAATTTATCCAGTTAATCCATATAAATGTTAAATAACTAAATAAAATAAAGCCATTCAAGTTTCTGACCATCCATAAGCACATATTATTTATGTGTTGTACAAAGTATATTTAAGCCACACTATTACTGCTATTGTGTAAATATATTTCTTATATCAGATGTAAAGTTATTCTGACATTTTCTGCTATTTAGTCAAAATTACATATGAGGCAAATGAAAGAAGGCAGCATAAAACATAAAACTTTTCACTATCCCATAGGAAAAGCTGCTCCAGCAGATTGAATTGAGAGAAAAAGATTCTGCTGACAACTTTGATTATTTATAAACATGAAGCCACAAAAGCAAATCAATTGAGACTGATTTATATGATGAATTCTGAAACCAGAATTTGATAAAGCAAGAGTTGTTCTCAATGGTGCATACTTTAATTGTGCATAAATAGATGCTAGGATAGTAAGGCACTGAATATCATATTGATCTTCAGCGTTTCCAAATATGTCAATTAAAACATAATTAATATTAATATCAAATTACCATCATGAGATAATGTTGTGTTCATTTAACTTATTCCCTAAGTTGATTTATAAAATTGATTAAAATAAAAATGAGTTAAGATTTAGCTACTAAAAGCAAATGTACAAACATTCTTGTTAATGAAAGACATGACAGAATGGTACAAGAGGTAGTCCTCAATGTACAGCCATAATTGAGATCAATATTTCCATTGGCAAGTGAGGTGGTTATTAAGTGAGTTGAGTGCATGGTTTTACAACCTTTTTTGCTATGGTTGTCAGGCAAATCACTGCAATTGTTAAGTAATCATGTGTTTGTAAAGTGACCCCAGCTCCTCGCATTGACTTTGCTCATCAGAAACTGGCTAGGAAGGTCACAAATGGCAATCCCATGACCCCAGGATGCTGCATCTAGATACATGTTGGTTGCCTAGTGCCCAGATTTTGATCACATGACTGTGGGGATGCTGCAACAATTTTTGTTGTAACTTTGTTGTAAAGAGCCTTGAATGGTGCAGCGGGCTAAACGCTGTACTTAAAGTAATTAAGTTTCAGCTCCCAGCTGCCTGCA
>JANHJO010004003.1:68906-80891 GCA_032468235.1 Pseudoxyrhopus heterurus | reverse complement strand
TCACAGCTTCAACCTCAAACTGTCCACTGTGGACCTCTCACCATTCCTAAGAGGTCCATAAAGGGGGCGTGCATAAGCACACCAGCGTGCCTACCATCCCTGTCCTACTGGTTCTTTTGTTCACTTATATATATTCTTTATGTTTTCATTCTATATATCTATATATGTTTGACAAAATAAATAAATAAATAAAGTTGTAGGCCAAGACTTTGAGCACTACATCAGATGACTTTCACTTATGGACCTCCAGTTTTGGCAGCATTGGCACCAATATATCATGCCACTGGCAGAAACAATTATTAGGATGTCATATGGCAGAATCATATTTCCAGAGTTTTGACATTTCCAATACAAAGAAATCAAATTGATTCACCATTCATTCCTTCTGTCATTCTTGTTCATTGAGCCAAATTTATCCACGTCTGATATTTATCTCTTTTGCAGTTTGAAGAAGATGGAAAGAATTAATGTGAAAAAGAAAACCTTGAGGGAAGTTTAATTATAAACTGTTGAGCTTGTTATGATAAATTTGAAATTTGGTTTTAAAAATACTGACCTGGAAGCTGCAAATAATCCTCAAACCAGACAGCTTTTGCAGTTAGGAACAAGTCTTTCATGTGCATAAGTATTTTTTGCCTATATCATGACCTCCGAGAAAAGTCATCATGACAAAATATATGAGAAATCCATTTCAAGACAGGCAAGTTATGAGAATATTTAACCTCTTCCGTCCAACTTTCCATACTAGTTGTATTATTTGTTAGATTTATAGTCTGTCTCATTTCTCCAGGAGTTAAAGGTGAGCTATATAGCATTCCTTCGTTCTTTCCTCTATAACAAAAGGCTGTATTTGGACTGAAATATAGTGGCTACCCTCTTAGCTGACTGATAAATCTGGACTTTCTTTTCCTGATGCAACATCTTAAGCATTATATCACATTAGCTTAGTTTAGGTTTGTATCTATCCCACATGTGCCTTTCAGAAGACTTCTGGTGAAAAAAAAAATAGAAACATAATCATATGTTAGTTTGGCCCACGTATATAACATCGGTCTAGAAGTGTTGGTGTGTTCTTTTCTTCTTTCACTGTATGCAAATTTTAATGATACTAAAAAAGGCTTCTTTGTTTTTTAAAAAATAAAGCATATATTTAATTCTTAGTTAGTTCTTCTTGAAGCAACTTTTCTTTAAATGTGATTCAACTACCACTGAATAATATTTTATTATAATATTCATTTTATCCAAAAATATCCATCAAAGCTCTGAAATCCACTCGAACGACTTCTGAAATAGGACAATGAATGGTTTCTACTGTTATCCATTGTTCTTGATTGAAAAGGTTCATAAATGAATGGTCAGGAATACTCCAAAAATTTATTTGGTAAAGTTGAACTTTTAAAAGAGTGCTAGGGCAAAATTGCATTAAAACAGTTAAATAGTAAAGCAAGATGCTGAAAAAAAATCATATTGAGGGTTGTTTTAAATGTTATATCTTTATTGGCGAAATTATATAAACCACATAAAAAAGATATGCATTTAACTGTTTTAAATATCAATATAATAGAATGATTGTTTTCTGGAATTTCTTTTAAAATAACATTTGTTTTAGAATTTGATAGAAATGAATGAATAGAACTATCTGCAACTGTTTACAAATACTTGATTCAAATTGATATGAAATTCCCTAAGTCCTTTCCCCAAATATCTTCATTTCCAGTATGAATGTAGTTTTCTTCACATTACTCAGAAGGCTTTTGTAATTTATTTATTTATTTGTATCCCACTTTTATTATTTTTACAAATAACTCAAGGTAGTACATGTTTCCAAACACACCTTCCTCCTGCTATTTTTTCTCACAACAACAACCCTATGAGGTGAGTTGGGATAAGAGAGACTGACTGGCGCAAAGTCACCCAGCTGGTTTTGTGGCTAAGGGGGACTGGAACTCACAGTCTCTCACTTTCTAGCCTGGTGCTTTAACCACTAGACCAAACTTTAAATTTTGAAAATATTTCTTATTATTAAATTCTAAAATTTGGTGTGCAAAGTGTTCTCCCATAGCGGGATGGATATAGTATAGCTGAATTATGATTGAATTAATTTCCATCTAAGGAAAATGAGGAAAAACATTTTGGACATTGACAGTGGATGAACACAGACATTGTAAGTCACATTTTCTATTTTATTTACAACTGAAGACACTTTTGAAGAATTTTAAATAAAATTCCTTTGTAAGTTATACTAGGCTTCATCACAAGTATGTTTTTCAAATGCTTAGCCTGAATTTTTTATATTAAAAAATAATTGTCAAAGGAAGCTCTCTTGCTACATATCAGAGGTAGGTCACTGATCACTGAAAAATGTGAAGTGGCAGAGTTCAGAGGCTGAAGTTTGTAATGCACATAAATATGCTATGAGATTTCAGTTTTATTGATGTGTCTTACTGATACAGATACTCCTATTTTATATATCACACATTAAACCCCACATTTGTATATATACTCTACAGTCTCACCCTAACCAACATTAACATCAAAATTGTCTTGTGAATAATAAACATTTCAAAGATACCAAAAGAAAAAGTATCTACTTCATTTCATCTAGAGAATTCATTTTTCATTTCTAACAAACGAACAAAGACTTTCCTATGTAATGAATCATTCATGACAGAAATCATTTTTTTTACTTCAGATTACATGGAAAATGTATATTAAAAAGCCCAGTATACTATTTTGTTAAAAAGTCCTTGTAGCAGAAAATAAATTCAAAATATTTAGAATTTCAGTGCAGCTTAGCAGTAGTCACAAATCTATAATATAGTTAGTCATACAGCCAACAGTCAGACTTCATTTGCTGTTTTTACCCACCTATTGAGTCCTTCCCAAAGACCTGGGATAGGCAGATGTGGATGTTTAATGGTATGAAAGGTATTGTCACAGGATGCAATCTGTTCCAAAAGCTGCCTTTTTTAATTGACAGGTGATGACTTTGTCAATGTCAATGGTATTCAATGGTACTTTAGATATTTTGGGATTACACACAGTGTAATCATCATCATCACCATCATCACATCATTCCTCCTGACTCTCAGTTACTCTGGATAGCTCACAAATAAAAAAAAACATTAAAAATACAAAAAATGAAAAATATGACAAAAATTGGACAGAATGAAAAAGAAACAAACCCACACAATATAAGGGGGCTTTCTCATCTTCATCAAAGGCACAGATGAAGATCCAGATCTAGAGGCCACTTCAAAACCCTACCATAATGGGACCATCCATATCTCAGGGATCTCATTCCAGACAGTGGATGCTGTTACAGAGAAGGTCCATTTCCTGACTCCTGATAACTACATTGAGGAGACAGGCAATGCCTCAAGTAGCCAAGCTCTATGCCTTGAAGAACTTTATTCATAACAACCAGTTCCTTGAAACAGGTCTTGAAGCAAACTGGCATCTAGTGCAGCAGAAATGTTATATGGGCATACAGAGGCATGTCCATAAACTGCACAACCAGTTGAAGTTTTTCAAGGGGCGCCCGTGAAGAGCATGTTGCAGTAATTAATCTGTGAGTACTCAAGCCTACGTAATGTTGACATGAAGACATTGGGCAAGATCATCCATCAGCATGGAATGCAGTTTCACCAGTATGCTGATGTTTCTCTGTTGCACATCTCCCCCTCAGCAACCAAGCAGTGTTATCAAGTCTTTTCCATTATTTCAATATTCCCCCCCCCATTTTTTTTGACAATGCATGCATTTTTATCTTTGTGGGTTCTTCATTTTGTCAGATTTCAATTTATTTATTTCTTGGATTTATGTGTCACCCATCTTGTTTACAGGTGACTCTAGATAATTATTCTAAAAGCAATAAAATAATACATAAATTACTATGAATGGAATGAATTAAGTCTTTCTCCTGGCCCTTGAGAGCTTGAAGGTCTGGTTACCTCAACCCTGGCAAGATGAATTTGGCCCACCAAACCTAATGGAGAAGACATATCAGGGTCTCTTTTATTAAACAATACCACCTTGTTGGTACCATCAGGCCTTCTAAATGGCAGCATATCCCCAGAGATTTTGATGGCCCCAGCCTTGTTAGTCTTTCATAAGGTATTGAAGATCTGGCTGTACCCCAGGCATTTGGTAAGACGGGCAGATGAGTTCTGTTGTTATTGACAAGTGGGGTTGTTGTTTATCATTGGGCACTAGGGGAAGGTGTTGTAAGAGATGGTTTTCTGTGTTTTAATCCTTGCTAACTGCCCAGGGTAATTTGTGTGAGATGTGCAACTATATCAATCAATCAATCAAATAAAAGCATGAAGTACCAATGATTCCTTTGCCCAGAACACATAACATTTACAATGGTCCTGGTTTAGCTGTTGGGCAGGCCAATCCAAAATCCCAGCTGAGAAGATTTCAGTTTTGATTATGCTTCCTAGAATTTTCTACAAGAAAGTCAGTAAATTATAAATGAAGATGTGGATATATATTCCTGTATTTTTTTTTATTCTTTTACTGTCATTAAAAATTGTCCCATTGTTTGCAAAATGTCACGCTAGTTTGATAGCGTGGAGGATGACCAAGCAAGCTTAAGTTTATTTCACTGTACAATATTTTCCTGATTTTCTGATCACAGAATTACCTGAGATGAGAGAGAGAGGGAGGGAGGGAGAGGGGAGGGAGAGAGAGAGAGAGGAGAGAGAGAAGAGACTGAGACTTGTGGGGTAAGAAAAGATCTTAAAACCTGAAATCTTTCTATTAGGAATCATCTCAGACAAAATAATAAAAGAGGTCTGGTACTTAATCTTGCATATAACGACGGCGGCCAGACTTGTTCTGTCACAGAACTGGAAAAAAGAAGATATGCCTATGGAAGAAGGACTAATAAATAAGATAATGGAATGTGCGGAGCTAGATGGGCTGATGTTGACTTTGAAGGATAAGGAAGAATCAGATTATTATAAGAGTTGGGCTCCTTGGTATAATTGGATGGAAAAAAGAAAGAAGAAAGAAAAGAATGGTTGACCCACTATGTCTTAATAATGTAGTAGAAATTGTAGGGATATATTATTGTAATTAGGTGAATGGTTATGACTTATTATAGATGAATTGATAGTAACTATATATAATGTATAACGTAAATATGAGAATGTTACATAAGAATGCGTATGCCTGACTTGTCCAACATGTATATATATATATGTGTGTGTGTGTATAATGTTTTTTTTAAAAAAAAATAGACTTATTAATTAAAAAGAAAAGATCTTATGATCCATAAGACAATTTTCAGGACTATGGATAATGGTCTAAAACTAATTAAGAATGATCCTTATGGATATGGAAAGCAATATAGTAAGTTTCTGTATTTTCAGTTGGAAGCATTGAGATAGTACACCTCATTTTTCCACATCAAGGCAGTGTGTCCAAGGGGATCCCAGAAATCACTATCAAGCTAGCTTCATGAAGCAAAGTGGCATGACTTTTCACAGGCCAAATAAGTAACTGATGGAATTTAGCTTTACAAATTGTAGTAATGGGTTGAGAACATTTTAAAGGAGGATTAGACAAATTGATAAAGCCCCAATTGCTTTCATGTCAAGCCAGTGGGATTCCTAAAAGCAACAAGCAGGCCACTGTGTGTAACAAGGTGCTGAACTGGATAAATCCTTGATCTAATCTCATTAACTATGCTCTGAGGTTCATGCTAGGTATTATGCAGAAGCATGGCCAGAGCACAGCAGTTGCCACAGGCAACACTATGTCAATGCTTTTCAGAAAGCAGAAAATTGTCACTTGTTGTTCTGCCATTTAGAATTGCTGCCTTGAGCACAAAGATGTCCTGAGCTATATCTTTATGGCAGAGATTATTTGGTTGGATGGGATGATGGAAGAATAATTCTTACAGGTGAAATGGTATATATGATCACACTAGTAAGTCATTACAAAATTAGTGGGCAAAATTTTAAGATTGGAAATAATCATAACAGTAGTACTAAAGTTAGTAAGATAAATAGTTCTCAAGAAATGATGGTAATTGGGAAACGAATTTCCATCACTAAGTGGTGCAATTGTAAAGCATGTTGTCATGTTGCTGCATCACATAGCAATGGAAATCCTGGCAGTCCCCATTGCCATCAACTAAATCCCATTGGTCATTAGGTGAAGACCTACTCAATCCCAGCCATTTTTGGCTTCATCCCTCCCAGTTTCAAGCCTCAGTAAGATAAGGGGTTGATTCCTCTTCAACTCCCCTACCTGGCTATCTTCCCCCTCCCACATCTTTATCTTTTGGCTGGCCTGCACAGCAGCACTTCTAAGTTGTGGTGGCAGCACTGACACTGTGAGTATCAAATACAGGCCTGGGGCCTTCAGAAGTCTTAACCACCTCCCTCAGAACTTCACTTTAGTCCCAACAACACTATCGGTAGCCCAATGCTGAGGAGCCTTGTGCCATAGATAGACACCATAACATAAAGCATGCGCCATCCTCACCACCCTGTACTCTGCCACACCCAGCTGATCTTCATCATCATCTTCATCCCACTGCTGATGAGGTGTGCCTGACCAGGTCATATGCAAGGTAGCTGGCCCTCTTCCTGCAACTGCACGCATCGTTGTCCAAATTACAAAAAATATTTTCGCCATGCTTTGAGCTTTCCAAAGCAGTGCACAAATATTACAGATATTTTGCTGAAGATGAGTGTGGCTTTATTGCAAGGATTTGAAAGGTTGCTACTTCAGCCCCAGTGCTTTGATGCTTCCACTGCTGCCGAGGAGTGTGGCTCTACAAGCTGACCAGAAGGCCAGAGTTTGGGGAGGGAATAGTTGAGGGAAGTTGAAATGCCCCTATGATTGTAAACGTCCCAAATTTGATCATGTGATTGCAGAGGTACTAGAACAGCTGTAACTTTGGGGATGGATACCATTCATTCAGTGCTGCTATAATTTTGAATGGTTGCTCAATAAATGATAGTTAATCAAGGATTATCTGTAATTGTTTGGGCAGCTGTATAGCTCAAATATAGCTATCTTCACATGTAACTTGCAATGTCCAATATCTTTTAATTAAAACAAAAACTGTTGTAAACAACTTGGTCTTTTTTTAATTATTAAAATAGGCAGGTAAGCCTTTACAGGACCTTCAGATATAATTAAATCCTGTTGTTATGTATGATATATGGGAAGTTTGAAGCTTTCAAACATAATTTACATTTTTTCTTCCCTCAAAAAATAAGATAGCTTTTTTAATTCAAAAGTGAAGCATATTAAATCATTGTCCAAAAAGTATAGGTTTACTCTCATAACAGGTTGTGCTGCACTATTGGAAAACAATGGTAAGGTAGAAGAATTTGCAAGGCTTCGATAAAGCTTTGTTTTAATGAAGGCTTTACTGTTTCATGGCTAATCCCACAACTCGATCAACTCAGTGAGACAACATAGTGCTGGGATAATACATTGGCAGAGATCCCAGGGACTGATTGCCATTAGTTACTCTTCAATATATATCTGATCCTTGTGGTTCAAAAATCCATAGATGATTACAAAGACAAATGAATATACCAAAACCCCAATATTTGTACTTTGGTCCACAGATTATCTTTTATCATGTGAATCAGGTATACTTGAAGAAAACAAAAACTGTTGGTCTGTCACAACACACATTCACAGTCTGAATTTATATATACTATAATATTTTGCAATTCAAGATTGCATTAGTAAATTTAAATGGCAAAATAGCCAAATGTCAATAATGTGATTTTGCCTTACCTCCCAAATTATGAAGACAGCGAATAAAAGGTTCTTTGTCCCATTGTTACATTTAAATCAGCCACAAATCCATTGCCACATGGAGGCTAAATTTGGTTCTTTCTGTTGACATAGGATGGAGGTTGGATAAAGATGGAATAGGAACTGTCTGAGTTGCAAACTAACTTATTCATTCCTTTATTAATTCTATCAACTCTCCAAACTGAAGTAAACATCTGATTTGGGATAGTTTTATATCAAAGGGAATCTTTACTTTTAGGGTCCTGTTCCTTTCTGTAATATCATAACATCATCACATGGCTTTTCAGAAATTTGGAAAGTAGAGTTATGTACTGGATTTTTCAAACATTGCCTTCTACTGCTGTAAGTGAATAGATTCACATTATAATTTAAGCATAGTTCTTTTTTAAAAAAAATCCGGTCAATAGTTGCAAATTTCGTGTCTTTCCCGATAATCTTATCTCTCTTTTCAGAAAAGTTTTCCTTTTAACAAGTACGTTAGATTGTATTTTAGGATTTGAAGTGCAGATCCCAAGCTATCTACCCTCTCTTCTTACATTGGAAATGTACTAAAAAGATGATTATATGCATTACTTTGTGATGTCTATGCTAGCATTTCTACACTGTTTTGAAATTGAATCTGAGTTCTCTTAAAAAGGATAACAATTATGACAATACAAAAATTAAAATACGTACCAGTTGCATAGATATTATATTCCAAAATTTCTAGCACAATCTCCTCATGTTTATTTGGTGTTGCTTAGGGATTTCACAGAGTAATGGCATATCTAGATGTCCCTTTACACCTAACACTTTTCCCTCTAAGAACTGATGTAGGACTAGAACAATCCTTTTGTCACTTATTTCAGTTTAGGTGACATCACAATATCAGGAATTGCAGTAGCACAGGAATTGGTGAACTATGTGAAGGAAGCTTTTTTTTTTTTTACATACTGTATAGATGCCCCTTTACTGAATCTTTAAGGCCAAAAGACTTAAATACCCAGTACAAGAGCATCCATGGAGTAGGTTTAAAAAAGAGTCAAGATTTTGGCTGTTCCTGTGAAATTGAAGCTCCACCTATTTTATGTTCATCAATTGTAGCCCCAGCTGTCTCTCCGGGATTAAGCAAGTTACATATAATTTATTTCAAACATTCGGGTTTTTTTAAAGATACATTTTTATTGTTTACATATAAATATATTGAATTCAGTGTAATTGTCCTGCATTCCACTTACCATAAAACAAAAGTAAAAACAGAATAACATATATACTATTTTAAACAGTGCTAGTGTTGTACAATAACATTCTTATCTAACTTGGTCTTGGAAAAATGGATTATAAAACAGTACTAAATGCTTACAAGAATCCTCTGATATCAGAAATCCTCCTCCAAATGACTGGAAAACCCTGTTCAAGTAATGAATTATGAACAGATTCTAGACTGACATTTCTCAAAAATTTCACTTCTTTTCCCACGCTGGAGTTTTCAAAATAATATACTGTAGAGTTTGGAGAATGTTGTACAGTTCTTGAAGCATGTATCTCTAGACATTATTGAATAAATCAATAAATCAATAATGATGGATTCTGATTTGGACTTAGCTTGCTCTATAGCAGTGTTTCTTAACTCAACAACTTTAAAATATATAGAATTTGTTTGCCATAATTCCCAGGACAGGGGTCTGCAATGGATGAGGCTCCATACTTTCTCTAGTCAAACTATTGCTCTATTTAACAAAATTTGCCATTGAAATTCCTCCTAATGTTCAACATGAACCCCTTTTCTTTTATTTTCACCTATTAGTCTCATTATCAACAGAAACCATGTGTACATGCTGTTGACATCTTTTTAGATTTCACTAGACAAGCGTTATTCAAACTTAGCAACTTCAAGATGTTCGGACTTCAATTGCAGAATTCCCCAGCCAGCATGGGAGTTAATGTCCACATATATTAAAGTTGTTGAGATTGATAAACCCTGCTCTGGAGGTCCTAACTTTATCTGAACATTCCTTAAAGTTCTGAAAAGCTCCATTTGAGATTTATCAAAATCTAGCAAACCCCTTAATATTAAGGAATATTTTTCAAAAACATATTTGTTCTTTGGCCACTGCAGAACTTCATGTTTCATTTAGTCTAAATGCTTTTGTTTATCTTTGGGATTTCCTGTCAGTAAAAGGAATTAAAATATTAATTAAGACCTTGAATTATCCCTTAAGAGCACTTTTTTCCACTACAGAAGGCAATATTATATGCTGGCCATCATAAATTATAATTGCATGATTTGATTGCCTATTTCATTTGGCTTGCCAAACAAATGAACACTCAATGCCAATATCCAGCTGGGCTTATAAATATAATATTAAGTATAATGGTTTTGTGGGGATGCCTAATAGCTAGTCATATGGTGCTCACTAAAAGAATATTAACACAGTCCCTGAGATGAGAGATACTTATCTCTTGAAGTTCCATTAGACTACTAGTGAGAGGTACATCTTAAGGCCATACAAAATTTCATATCAGTGCTTTGCTTTGATAAGCTGCTTAGTAAGGTAATAGGCTCCCTACTAAAAGTGGAACAACTATATTGGGGTTTTTTTGGGGGGGGCTCACTCTAAGCAATTTCTCTGACAGAAGACATGCCTGATTCTTTCAGATTGTCATTAAATGTGACAGTGGAGGATTCTGTCCAAGCACAGTACATGGCCAAAACTAAAAAACCCAGTGCCTCAATCATCTCCAAATATGCCTCAACAACCATGCTTAGGCTCCTATTACTCTGGCCCAGGTCTTTGGTAAACAGCCAGTCTTGATAGCTTCTAGAGAGTTAAAACAGTGAGGGCCCGCTGGGTCTCTAGGTGGAGGATATTCCATAAGATAGAGTTACCTATTCCTATCTGATCTGGTGGGAAAGGAAGATACTTTCAGAGAAAGGCAGCTCCATATATAAACTGGTCCCCTGCTATGTAGAACTTTAAGGTGATAAACCACATCTTGAATTGCACTCACACAACAGAGGTGTAACATGGGCAGCCAGGTCTGCACGTGCCATTGAATTCTGGATTAGTTGAACTAGTGGGGCACATTCGGTAGGCTTAATGGGAAGTGAAAAAGGCACATGTGATTCTGAGCAAGGCCTCTCAATCCAGAACAGGTCCCAATTTGTGCACTAAACAAATGTTTACAATGCCCCCCTAGTAATGTCTTTAACCTGCAAGGGTCTTTCTTAGATTCAGAAGTATGAGCAGGGAGGGAGGTCTCAGCTATGGCAGTATGTGACTTTCAAGAATGAATTGAGTTTAAGAATTCAATCAAAGGAATCCTGACAAAAAAAATTCTGAACTGACTGAAGATAAGGTGCATCTAAAGATGATGTCCACAACT
Source organism: Pseudoxyrhopus heterurus (assembly GCA_032468235.1). NCBI lineage: Eukaryota > Metazoa > Chordata > Lepidosauria > Squamata > Pseudoxyrhopus > Pseudoxyrhopus heterurus. The sequence continues at coordinate 69,731 of JANHJO010004003.1, read as the reverse complement.
ACATGATCAAATCATCACCTCCTTTTATAAACATTGCCTATGTGATTCATACAAAAAAAGGGGGGTTGTAGTCATCATTTTGATATTTTAACACCCATACAGACGCCCCTGTTTCCTTCCATGGGTTCAAGAAAATCTATGACAAGTTTTTGCATGAAAACAAACAAACCACCTTCCCCAACAGAATATAAACCTTTACTGTGCATGTGTAAGTTTTCACCAAGTTACTCCTACTGATGGAAAGATTTTCATACAAATTTAATAATAAAGAAATAATTCATGACAAGGGGATCGTGCTATTGCTTTCAGCTATTAATGTCACATCTTAACTTACAGGAGTAGCTCAACCCATCAGAATGCAATAATTCAAATTGCTCTAGCAAATCCCCTTTTCCAAGGGCTAATTTCAGCATTATAACTGCTGAAAGTTCTGGCACCCTTAATCTAACCAGTTACAAAAATTCTTAATCATTTAGGCCAGGATTTCTCCTTTTAGCCTACTTCTGAGTTTAACTCCTCCACTTTGCCCAGTTACCCTGTTTACAGAAGAAGCAGAAAACTGCTTCTAGATGGCAAAAATAAATGATGTTACCCTCCATTAATTCCACTAACTTTCAAGGAAAATTCAGAACATATTTTCTCTGCTCTATTTTTAAGTACAGTTCTTCCTGTTATATTAAGGTGACCAGATTTTAACATTGGTAAAGCGGGACACGCGTCCTCCTCGCTGCCCACGGCTGGCTCTTCAGGGCTGCAGGCGCCTCTCCCGCGCCCGGCGGCTCAAGCGCTTCCCGGCTGTGGAGCGCCGGCCTGGGCGGCCGGGGG
>JANHJO010004003.1:40925-51112 GCA_032468235.1 Pseudoxyrhopus heterurus | reverse complement strand
ATACTATACTATACTATACTATACTATACTATACTATACTATACTATACTATACTATACTATACTATACTATACTAATTTCAGTTAAATGCAAACAGATGCAACTTTCATCAGCAAAAATCCAGGGCAAAATAATGTATGAATCTCTGAACATCACCATATCCCTTTGAATGGTCCAACTGATTCAAGAGTATAGTATTCTTAGCTATCTCTTGTCCTACTTCATCTGATGCAAAAACTAGCCGATGGGTTGAAAGAAGGAATGTCTGCCAATTAATGTCAAAAATAATGTTAGAAAGCTTTATGCACTAGCAGCGTTGCCAGACTTACATGTTTCTCAAAGATTATTACAATTCCCATATATGTATCATCATCTTTTAATGACCCCATAATTCCTTGCGGGGTGGAGTTTGGGCAACTGAATGGAGCTAGAGGAGTGTTTAATGGCTGGATGCCCTTCCTGTCACCAATGTGGAGTTTTGTTCAGCAGATATATTCTCATTGTGCCCAAAGAGAGAAATATCTGCCTCTACCTAGGATCAAATTCACAGCCTTGTGAGGTGAGAGCTCCACCTCTAGGCCACTGCACCACCCCAATTTCCATATATGTATAATGTGTAATAATGCATACGGTTTTCAACCCCATTTTTCAGGGTTCCCTAGTTTTTGCCTGTAAAATTCAGTTGCGCATTTATATCCAATCTGAGATGGAAATGACAAGAAATATCTTAATAGCAATAGCAATATGCACTAGCATTATCATTCTTAATATAACTGTTAATCTGAAAAAAAAAACCTGTTCCCCCCCCCCCAATTCTCCAAAAATAAGGAAAGAAGGAAAAGGAGGGGAACTAGTTCACTGCCATATTCCCCAAGACCCACGTAAAACTCTTGAACGATTCCCTATGCTCAGTATATGGTCAGGAGACATTGATTTAAATTCTGTAAATTGCATGAGAAATCCGACACTGAAATAATAACTAATAATATACTTACCTGCAATTAAATGGTGGAGTCATTATTTCTTAGTATGGTATGAAGACTGACAATTGTGACATCCCCCTCCAGGCACTGTAGAATGAGATACCATATGCTATGTATAAGAGTACAATAAGTGCTTAGAGATTTGTCCTCATTATTGTATGTTCATTCTTCAATATCTGGGTGGGACAATACACGTTAATATAACACCTAACTGTAGTCTTTGTTGATCTTTCTGTGGCTGTTACAGGCATGTTTGTAATTTATGATGTTATATTTCCTATGACTGACTTGCATTAATGAAGATTTTGCAGACATTAAGTTGATTCGTTTCTCTGTGAGTTGCAGCAACAATTGATAATAACATAAGGACATACATTATAAAATCTCAACAATTTAAAATTCCAGAAAAGATTTCCCAAAGAGTTTTCAGTTTATATCGGATTGTTTCTTTGAAGAAATATATTTAGAAGCTAGCCTATAAATTCTAGCCTTATGTATCATTTTCTTATAACCAGTATCATGCAGGAATTTATATTTTTAAAGATGAAAAATATTTTTATTTGTACTTCTCTTGAACAATTAATACTTCTTTCTTCATTGTCATGCAACATACAAACCTGGCACTACATTTTGTGGAGAGTTTTTTCCTGGCAAAATGTCCTCCAAAGGTAGCTTCTCCCATTCTCGGTCTGGTACCAGAAGGAAGTTTTAGGCTGTGGCAATGCCAATATTCACTTTCCTAAGCTGGGAACAATGCAACAATCAACAGGGCTTGTTTGCAATCCCCTTAACCCAACAGCATATTTTGTGCTGTAGCAGCTCCATGACTATGGGAAAAGATGTGGCTGCTTTGAAGAGCTGAATGGGGATGCTCTGTATGCATACTTGTCTACTCTGAAGCATCTTTTTCCATCTGATCCAGTGATCCTGGACCACTGCACAATCTTAGAAATTGCTACTGGATCATTCACTTATCCTCTACTTTTGGGTGGCAGTGCAATACTCTTCAGGTATTCATTTTGGCAGGGAGGCAAGCAATTGGTGATAGCAAAGAATAGCAGGCACTGCTGCTACCTAGAGATAAAGCATTTTATCTTTTACTTGAAGAGAGCAATTGTCCTATAGGTTGTCCTCAAATTAATGACCATTCATTTAATGATGGTTTGTTCTTACAGCAGCCTTAGTCAAAGTGACTTATGGCCCATATTCAAAGTTATAACTGTTGCCTCACCCCAAAGTCACATGTGTGCAGTTCAGCTGGTTGCCAATTGATTTGCATTTACTAAAGTTGTATTACCTTATTGTCAGGTGATCATGATTTTCAACCTTTCCAGACAACTTCCAACAAGAAAAGTCATTTGAGACAACTGGGTTTACTCAATGATTCATTTAGCAACTGTGGTAAAAATGGTTACCACATGTAAAATTGGGCCCAGTCATGTGATGACTCACTTAACAACAACCTTACTTTGTGATTCAAATTCCACTTCCTATTGTCATCATAAGTTGAGGACTGCCTGTATTTTAAAATAAAAAAATCCATAGAAAAGTTCTTTGGAGGATCATTTAAGGAGGTGAGTTGGATTTACTTTGTCCTTTGTATCCAATGGTTGAAGGACCTTCCATTTTCTTGCCTTTGACATTTAAAATATCTCATATTCTTAGAACAATTTGAGACACTTCACAGCTGTATGTCCTCATGCAATTTTGCATTATCTATGCAGCTCTAAGTCTGCCAGTTGTTTTAAATGTTAACAGGGAATGAGTAATGTCTTATATATCTTGTACAGTGGAGAGGGTAAGTCCACATATTACTATCCAAACTTCATTAAAGTGTCACTGCCTTGATATATGACTTTAAACTTAATAATGTTGCACCAAGAAAGCTTTGTGATTTTCTTTACCAATCAGTCTGTTAAATTTTAGTTACCACATTCAAAATATACAACTTAGCAATATCAATAAACTTATATATTGCTCCATAGTGCTCTACAGAACTCTCTGCACAGTTTACAATTTCAGCATATTGCTGCCACCAATCTAGATCCTTGGAAGGATGGAGGGCTGAGTCAACCTTGAGCTAGTCAGGATCAACCTCCTGGCTATGGATAGAGTTAGCCTGCAGTGCTGCATTCAAACTACTGCACCACCATGGGTACAGATATTAGATTTATTCAATATATTCAATATATTTGATTTATTTCATTTTTTTTTTACCTCATTGAATATGAGTCAGAGGTAAAAAAATAAATAAAAATATTTCTGCCTTTATTTATAAAAGTGATCTGAAAATTAATAGCATATAAGAATCACTCTCCTTATGATTGGACTTTATTGTAAGTAACTGGGTACACTAGTCTTGCTTCAGACAATTTCCTTCCAGATCTATTACTTTGCTGGATGTTTACTTCCAGGTATATTGAGCATGGCTTAGATTTGTCACTGTCAGACTGGACAAAAGTGATTGTCTGCTAACTTAGTTTCAGCGCAGTCTGTTTAACCATCTGTACCTAAAGCTGTGAGCAGAATTGCCCTTACTTTAAAACAAGCTCAGATAAAATCATATGGCTTTCATACTGATGGGTGGGTTTGTGTGGAATGTTAAGACAAAAAGTTCAACTTTTGACCTCATACCACATGTTACATTCCACTGTACACATCATAGTAACCAAATCCAAAAAAACTTCTGTTTATGATTTATATCTATGATAATTGATTGTAAAATCTGATGTCTGCAATCCAAAATGGTGGGTCTTAAAGATTCAAAGTTGCTGATAGAAGAAAATATTTGTAGAGCAGAGTTCAACTGTGAGTCCTTGTTGGTCTCTGAGTTTGGTGGTTTTCTTACAGATGTTTCATTACCCAATTAGATAAGCTCATCAGTGCAAGACTTGGGTAATGAAACATCTGCAAGAAAACCACCAAACTCAGAGACCAACAAGAATCACATAGTTCAAAGTTAAGACACTGGTGAAAGAGCAAGGTGCAACAAAAGGCAAAATTGGGTTGTTGATGTTATTTTAGCCTTCTTCAGTCTGAACAAGCCAGATGCCTGGAAATCAGTTTCCAGAATTATCACTAATTCTTGGTTAGAAAATTTAGGAGCTGGCACTTTCACTCAAATCTATAATGGCCAGGTTGAGGAAGCCTGGCTTGGGAGGGATGGGATCAAAAACAGCATGGGACACCCAGGGATTTACTACTTCTCTATGAGTAGTGAAACACACCGCAACCTGCTACTTCCTTTGTCATTGACTGTTTATAGTTATTCTCTTATAAAAGCAGACATTTATCACTATCAGAACTTCTTAGCAGCTTGGTTTCTTGCTCTCAGTGGAATTCCATAAAACATAAGTCTGGCAGCACTCCCAGGATCTATCCAATGGTTATCTCAGCACTCATGGGAGGAATAACATTGGATCTGTCATAATGAGATAGACTGTTCCATAATGACCTGCCTCATGAAATTTTAATTGCAATTTCAAGAACATCTGATTGGGCACAATCCATTAGAATGCTAATCCAAAGGTGCAAAGGAAACTGGACTTTCTTTTGAAGAAAAGAAAAGTAGTGCTTTTGAAGCACCTTTAGGGCAACCATGATCTGAATGACTGAGAATCTCTACAGACCATTAGAATGCTAGTTTAGAACATTTGTAGGAGAAACATTTATTTTACCAAAATAGTTGCCCATGCCTCTATTAGCATCAGATTGGAGAAATTGAAAATTCCAGAGCAGATGACAACCCAAAACAATGGATGACTACATTTTTTGTCAGCTAGTTTACAATATAAGGCCAAAAGCATTATTTCTCAAGAAAAGGCTTTTCATGAGTTAGACAACAGATAAATAGGTTAAACATATTGTAGAGCTAACTTATAAAATCTAATTGTCTATTAATCTTTATTTTTAAAGACACTTTACACAGGAAACATTGCAGGGAAATTCTGTCAAGGTTTATGTCAATATATGGACCATTTGTGATTAAATCCATAGTATGTGAGGTAGACATTAAAAGTTAAATCTGAACTCTATTGGGAAATATTACTAAGCAAAATAAGATGTGCAGAACAATATATATTTGTTCAAACAGAAATGGAGGAAAGTCATGATAGCTCTTTATTTAGATCACAAGATGTATGCTGTGAGATAAGATGTAATTTTAGCATAACAGAAAGATCACTGAGATCTTTTTCAAATAGAAGGAAATCAAAGCACCTTTAAATCCTTACCTAGAGAAAAATATAGAACAATTCTATAAATGTTTCCTTGGATTTAAATCCCATTGTATTCAATAGAACCTGACTGCTGATAAAGGTTTTTAGCATTGTTAGTCATCACAATTTGAACAATCTGTGACTTTTTGATAAATGTTTCTAAAAATCAACAAAATGGTTACCTACCCACACTAATGATTCAAATTAATAGGCTTTTATTTTTTTTAAGCGCTGAGAGGGCATTGATGTAACTGCCCTATTATTTATATATAAAGAGATGATACCTCCAGTACAGTATTATAGAATCATTTTTTAAAGAACTCAGCACTGAAAACACTTTTTTTCAAAGTACTTAAATTTCAAATTGTCCTCATTCTGCAGTGAAGACAAACCTTTTGGACACATTTTTAAATTGCCAAATTAGTGCTTGCTAAGCAATTGGCAACTAATGCAGATCTTTCAGTGATAGGCACCATATGATCCTTGTTCTTTCCACTGATTACCAGACTAACCACTACATTTTTTACTAGTTACAATGTCTGGAAACTTTTCAAGGATAGTCTTGTGTATCACATGTCCCATGTAAAACACATTGAAGTGGGCAGCAAACAAATTATGTTAAACAAAGCATAACGGGAAGGTTAGAAGCTGCTGCACTGTGAATAGTTGATAACTAAAGAACAATCCTAGTCAATGCACTTGTTCTTTCAGAGGTAGCACAATATCATCCCAAACAGGCTTCACTTAAATCCTTGAGATGAGTTTTATCTTTTCCAGCACCACGTCTTACTAGAATTAGATTTCATCTTTCTTGCCTTCATCCAGGCCACTATTGAAGTTAAGCAATATTCAAGGTTGTTGATCTATTTTAGATGGTGGAAATAAGGCATCAGAACAAACTTTTGGCACCTCATTCCAAAGCTCTGAATGACTTCCTTAGCAGTCTCATGGAAGTATTAAAGACAGCAGCAAACAAGGTAGAAAATATGTGGTAAACCATAGAACAATAACCTAGTTCTTTACTAGTCTCCCAGGAGCACTATCTTCTAGACACAGCCTGACAGGAAAAATCAAAACTCACTGCAAAGCACTTTCCCACCAGGTGCTACAGATGGATTCCTTGGTTTGTATTAAAAGTCACCAAGTGATAAAGAAAAAGAATCCAAAAAGAATATCTATATGATTTGAACAAATGGTGGTCAAAATGATATCCTATTTTCTACCTTAACCTTGGAATCTAAGCCAAGGTGAATCTGAACAACAATGATACTTGTTAAAGTGAACCTTCACCTGATGCTGGGAAATTGGCTAAGTTCTTCAAAAGTTCATTTCACAGACATTTTAACCTATACACCCGGGGTATCAAGCCCGCGGCATCACGGTGGCATCATGTGATGTATCAGGACTTTTTCCCCCTTTGCTAAACCGGATGGGGGTGGGGCCAGCATGTGATGCATCCAGCCCGTGGGCCCTGAGTTTGACACCCCTGCTATACACTTATAGTAGAATGTTGGGTCATAAGCCAGTCAGCCTGAAGTACTACTAAAGATACAATTATTGAACAAGAATTCTTGACAGATGGCAACCTGGTTTATGGGCATTTTAACAATGCTAATTTTCTCTATGATCTTCCATTTCATTTTTAAACTGATACATTCGTTGATTTAAAAAATATAAGACTTAAGTAAAAGTGCTTCAAAACGTGATATGTTACCATAAATCTGACAATATTTAGAAAAATGCCAACACAGTTTCATTGAGTCCTGCTGAGCTAAAGTGGTCATCACATTACAATTAGTCCTCAACCTATGACACAATTAAGCCCCAAATTTCTGTTGTTAAGCAAGACAGTTGTTAAGTGAATTTTGCCCCATTTTACAACTTTCTTGCCACAGTTGTTAAGTGAATCACTTAAGTTGATAAGTTAGTAACAAGGTTGTTAAGTGAATCTGGCTTCCCCCTTGACTTTGATTGTCAGAAGATCATAAAATATGATCACATGACAGAGCAATGGTCATAAGTATGAACCAGTTGCCAAGCATCTGAATTTTGATCATATGATCATGGGAATGTTACAAAGGTTGTAAGTGTGAAAAATAGTCATAAGTCCCTTTTTTCAGTGCTGTTGTAACGTTGAATGGTCACTAAATGAACTGTTGTAAGTTGAGGACTACCTATAGTCTCAAGGGTTTCTTTTCACAATGCTTTCTGAAGTTTGTTCTTATTTCAAGCAACTGTAAGAAATGAATGTTCAAATATTCAAAATTTTTAAACATAAGTTTGTGAAATATCCCATTATAGCATAGTTCTTCATGAACATGTACAAATTAAGTTCACTTTAAAAATATGGCAGGAATCAATGATACAAAAAACAGTTTTGATTTTTCAAATTTCTCTTAAATTTTACATCTGTGACTTCTAGTTTTCTGATGCCTCACCAGAAATGGAAACGAGGACATTGAATTGGCAGTCTTGAACAGGTGATGTGGGTGTCTGATGGGAAGAGATCATGATTCTGCCATTGGCACTTCGGGATTATGTTATGGGTTTTTCTTTTTTAAGAACCTCTTAGATTTTTCTTCTATGCATGTTTATACAGTAGGACCTCGGAACTGAAAAACTGTGTGTTGTGGCTATAGGATCATTTAATGACTACTATTTCCGTAAAAGGAAAGAAAGACTCCTATTGTACTGCAGTATGCCATAGAGTAATTATTCTGTGTTAAGAAAAGTTTTAACAAATTTGATATACACACCTCAACACATCACACACACACACGTGCACACACACACACACACACACACACACACACACACAGAGTGAATGTTAGCCCTAAAATTCAAATATTAAGTTGCCTTCTCTCAGCCTTCTCTCATTCATCTAATGCCTTTTTTTACTACTCTTTTCCAAATAGAGAAAGCCTATGTCAGATAATAGCCTTATCTGGGATACAGCCTCCTGCCTTGCCAGCTTCACCTCTCAGTTACCTATGCTCTTGTCCTGTCCAAACACTATACTGATACTTTCTCCCCTTATTTTCTTTCATCTTTAAACTATATCAGGTAGCAGACATAGAAATAAAGAATATCTTCAAACACCGCCCTGTGACAATTCTGCATAACTTTAGGAATGAAGTAAACGTATCTTGCTGAAAGAATTGAGAGCCAGAGTTTCTCAGAGCAGAGATGTCTATCATGTTACCCATCCCCTGGTATCAATAGTAGAAGATAAAATGATATATGACATACTTGTTCTTTATACATGCAAACTATGTAGATACGTTGTTGAGATATATTTGCAATGTATATTACAAATTATATTATTATACCTTTTTTAATAATAAAATTATTCAAAAAAAAAAGATTCAAGGCTGGAAAAAAAAACAGGGAAAGAGTCCATTAAATTGTACAAAATGTTGGGGGGTGGGGAAAATAAACCAACAAAATTAAATTACAGTGAATATAAGAAGGGATTGCATTTCATGTTGCTAGGCATGCAATGAAAATTCTCATCTAGCCATGCCCAGTCCACTGTTTTACAAATTTCAGATATTCAATCTATGCCATGCCACAATTATTGTTTGGAAGCCTGGCACTTGTTGTTGGAAAGACTTGGAAGGCAGATACATGTGAAGAAGAATATGTGACTGAATCTGGTACTTCAAGATCTAACCTGTAAAATACTAGATGATTAGCATAAGGTTAATAAGTAGCATAAAGCTACTTATTCATTCCATCCAAATCTGAAGCCCAAATGTGGTAGCCCTATTCAGGCCAAAAGCATTCTTTAGATGATGTGTTAAAATATATTTTAATAAGAGGCAAACTATATTTGGATTTATTCTACTTTTTCTTCAGCCTGCCTTTACTGATATAGCTTTTTTTTTTTTAAATAACTGGCAACAGTATTTAGCTATCAGATAAAAGGTTTAAATGGACAATTTCTTAAATAGAAACTAATTACTTACTATGTGCACTTAGATGCCACTTGAAAATACATTTAATTCTAGAGCATGTGATTTTTTTTTCAGTTGCTCATAACTTGCCATCTTGCAGCTCTGCAGATAAAAAAATATCTTTGCTCAAAAGAACTGACATTATCAGCAAAACAATGACACAATAGCTTTTGTAAATTTTAAATAAATTAGATTCATATTATCTAATCAGAATCAGTATTCATTGTGTATGTTAATTAAAACTAAGTTTGGATTTGGATTGTATGCTGAAACAATTATAATTATTTTAAAGGCCATATCAGCTTCATTCTCTCTTTATAATGGAGGAAAAGAAATCAGATGACCAAAAAAGTTACAAAGAGCCTGAGAAGAATTTATGGTGGACAGATAAAGTGATAGTATATATATCCATCCAGTTCAGAGTGTGCCTAACAATCATGTGAGAAGACTCAACCCAGAGCTAGTATTATAAGTGTGAGGTGTCATTCCTTTTATTATAGAATTATAGAATGAAAAGAGTAGGGAGCATCTTGGAGATCATTTATGAACAGAGATGGCCTTGGAAAAGGAATGAATCAATTAGTAAAAAAAATGACTTAAGACTGAAAAGAAATAGAGTTTCAGTATTTCTTGTGGAGTTTGTCGCCTGGCCTTCTTCAAGCATCTCACAATCTGGCCCAACCCTTTGTTCAGTATCTTTACTATTACAGCACCCTTAACAGATAGCCATGTACCTCTAGTGAAAAAAGAAATTGTCCCTGCCAAAGAAATCTATTTCTAAGTCACACATTGAATTCAGCAGAATTTAGGTATAGCTAAATGGGAATAGGATTGCACTTGAAAGAAAAATCCACTAGGAAGAGGAGATCTATATAAAGGGATGAGGCTATACAACTCATCATTTGAACACATTTCCATATTATGTTGGTGCAGTGGTGGGATTCAATTTTTTTTACCACCGGTTCTCTGGATGTGGCTTGGTGGGTATGGTGTGGCTTAGCTTGGTGGGCATGGCTTAGTGGGTGTGTCAG
>JANHJO010004003.1:28716-40915 GCA_032468235.1 Pseudoxyrhopus heterurus | reverse complement strand
AGGATCAGAGAGTGGGGGGGGGGGGTAAACGCCTTTTTGGAGTGTCAGCAGTCTAAGTACTCAAAAGTAAATCTCAAAATAAAATATCAAACCAAGTGACAAAAATGGGACAGCCAGCAGCAGTTTGAGGTTTCTTATGCTCCTTCACACTGGTAGACTCAATGGGCATCCCATCCTCAATACACAGTCAAATCCCTTTTTGTGAAAACTGGCCCCTTCCTATTCTCACCCAAGAGGAACCAGTGCCTGACAAATGAGCCAGTTCCCAACTAGGCAGCATAGACAGGGGGAAAATCTGTTTATACAAGACTTGATAATGGTACTTTCCTGTGCAAACTTTTCTTTGTTGTCATTCTCTGGTGTCTGCCATCTTCCTCAACCTTCTCTAATCCTCACATCTTCCCTTTTGGCTGGGAAGCTTTTAAACTTAGTGGCCTTCAGCATGCAGCCATTTACAATCAGAAGCTGTGGCTTACTGATGAGATGCCTGGTCTCTTCCACCACATTGTTCTATTGCAGAATAGGCATTACAGCTAGTATTTGTTTTCCTGATGTCCAACTGAAATTTGCATAGTTATATTTCAAGATCGTTGTTCCTTGTCCTATCTTCTGGAACAACTTTGAAGAAGTCTGCTCCAACTTCTACATGATAGCCTTACAAGTAGTTACAGAAAACTATTGTGTCTCCCCAGTCTTTTCTTCCCTAGACTAATCCATTCTGGGACTAATGGTCAATGTGACTCTAGAAGACATTAGAAACTATTATAATTGTTGAATTCAACTGAGGTGTGTTCCTGCCTGCAAAATAGTCAAAGTGCAGGAGTTTAGCCTAGATGATAGTAATGTATCACATGTAACATGGACAGCAAAGCTTGAAGTGACACAAGCTGGAAAACAATGCTTTATAAGCTGAAGCTTTAAGTTACATTCATGATAGTTGAGAGTTGAGGTGTCAGTTCCTGCTATCCAAAAACACTTACTGGTCCATACTGATGGCAGTGAGCCAGGCAGTCTGGATAAGCCCAAAACTAAATCCAATACAAGAATTAAAATATACATTTTAATACAAGCAAGAATTATTTTTTGTTGTTGTATTTATTTTAACTTTCAAAAGAAATAAAAATAACAATAGATTCAACGTTATTTAGAATATCTTCAATTCAGCAGTTGAGATGGGGGAGGGATTGGTTCCACGGTTAGAACAATTATTTGGATCATAAGCTAACATTTCAGGTCTAGTGCACATTGCAATCGGCAGCTCTGCAAAAGTGTATTAAGAAAAATAGGTGTCTTGTTTTTCTGTGCTTTTTTTTCTCTGCCTCAGCTCCGCTCAGGGGCACATCATAAAATCTTGACCTGCCAAGCACTGAGAATTTTCTAGCATCAGCTCACAAAAAATATACCAAGGCCAGTGGCACTGCAGTACAAGGGAAATGAATGCCATAATAAAGAACAGCTTACCTAATATTTTTGTTGGCTACTAGGTAAATACAGGGGTCCATTTTCTGAGATGAAGAAAATCCCAAATGAAAATTGTTCTCTTGCTGAATCAAAAACATTTTCTGAACCCAGTTCACTTCAGGTATGTTGTACTACTATTCCCATAATTTCTGGAGAGCATGTTTTCAGACGTTATGGGAGTGATAGTCCAGAGCTTCAGGAAGTCACCAAGTTGGACAAGTCTCAGTAAAGTAAAAACAGAGAATAACAACACTTGAAAAGGCTATTTTTCCACAATACAAAAATGAACAAAAATATAGAATTTTCATGACAACAATAAAAGTTATAATCTATCATTAAAACTTACCCCAGAAGGTATCAGTATAAAAATATGTAAAAACTTCAAGAATTAAAATGATGACAGTGAAGAAATGTAGATAAGGGCCCAAATTTAGTTTGTACTGCCGAGTGATTTTTATTCCATAAAAAAAACTATAGGATTTGAAGATAAACACTAAATTTTGTATTAAAGTCAGAAAGAGTCTGAATGAACTACAAGCAATTTATATTTGCATAAAAGTAAGATTGTTATTGGAAGCCATTGGTAGAGATGTGAATCAGCAAAGTTTTCATTCAAATTTGAGAATTTTGAGAGGACCCGGCTAGAGGACCCAAGTCTGAGGAAGACCCATACCACCCATAGATGCCAAATCCAAACTAATAGAAATCAGTAGAAAAAAACCTAAGAATAAAGAAGTTGGAAAGGACCTTGGAGGTCTTCTAGTCCAACCCCCTACTCAAGCAGGAGACTTTGTGCCATTCCAAACAAGTAGCTCTCCAGTTTCTTTCTAAGAACCTCTAATGATTATATAGCATTAATAAAGTTATGAAAAATACTGCTTTATTATTACTACTTATTTTCCTCTTTCCTTTTATGCTTTGTAAACCTGAACACAAAGCTTCTCTGCTTTTGTAGCTGTGTTTAACTAACGTTGGCAATTTTGTTTCATTTCCCTAAGTATCTGCCAAGAGACTATATAGAATCCATTGAGAATTTACACTGCAGTGGACATATCATTCCTGTAGTCCACAATTTGTCTTGAAATACTTTTTTTCTGAACAGCTGTTTAATAACATTGAGATATTTGGGGAAATTAATATGACAGAAGGAGGAGGAGGAGAAGGAGCAGTAAAAAGGAGAAAGGAGAAGGAGAAAGAGGAGAAGGAGACTTTGGCAGTAAACTCATTGATTAAAAAAGCCTTTAAAACTGAGCATTAAATATACAACTCTGGTAAGTTATTTATCCACTTTTTGAGATTTTATTTCTGTATTAGCTTTTTATTTACTTGTTCAGTTTTTTCTTTCTTTCTAAAATAATAAGAAGAAAAGAAAAACAAAAAGCTATGTAGAAATATTGCTTTGAAAATCCAATGAATTTCATTTCAAATTCATTTGATTTTGGTAATTAATCCAATTTGACTTTTTTTAATTTGGACATGTCTTAGAAGTTAGACATTTATTTAAACTGGGTCAGTTCAATGCACAGTGCTTAACTGATTCAGAAGATGTCAAAATATTTCCGGATTTCAACATAGCTACAGGTATAAAATGTTTTTGTCGAGTGTAGTGTTGAGCTAGACTATTTCATAAAGTATTGTCAAACTGAATGGTTTAAGTTTTTAATATAAAAAAGCATTTAAACTTACTTTGTTAAAAAAAAAAAGTGTGCACCAGCTCTTTTAGAGTTCACTAATCCTGTCCTGGTTTCTTAACACGAACAATTTACTGCTTCAGCTCCTCTCTCTTCTGGCCTTCCACCTCCCTGCTCAGTCTTGCTTGTCTTTTAGTTGCCAGCTAGTGTTATTCTTATTTCCAGATTTAACTCTAAGTTTTCATTTTCTTGAAGCCATAAATAACCAATACAGCCCCAGGAAATTCCTATATAAGAATTATAATCAATTTATACTAAAATATTGGCAAGATTCTGAAATCCTGAAATCTCTTGATTGGACAAGCTAATAATTAAGAGAAGGTGGACAAAAAGTTTGCTTTTGTTGAAATTATGAAGGTATTCATAGGTTAATTTGTAAAGAATAATTCTAAAATTAAACGAATTGGATTTTACTGAGGCTCTATTCAGGTGATCTCCTGTGCATGGGATAACCACCTCTAACTAATGGACAATCGTTCCTTGACACCTTTTTGATACATTTTGGTGCTCTGTTTCAGCCAGGAAGAGAGATAGAGTTCTTCACTTTCTCACTCTCCCACCCCCGCCAAAAGCACTTGTGCAGAAACTACTTCCATTGGTATAAAATGAATTATCCAGATGAACCATTTGAGCTTCTTTGTTACGTTAATACAGAACAATTGCCTCTACAAGGAAAAGTGAAAACTGCACAAGCATGATTCTTGATCTCCCTCTTGATGTTCAGTTTCTATACGAAATGAGTGAGTAAATCAGACTTAGTTGTCCTCAGGATTTCAGGTTATATCACAGCATGGAGTCACATTCAGAAAATGCCAACCACTTTCTCTTTCTAATAACAGAAGCTGCCCACTAGCAGTTTTTGTTTTCTGTAACCCTGTGTTCAAGAAATACTTTTCTATCAATATCACATTAGAGAGGACTCTTTCTTCTGGAATTCTCAGACTGCTGTCAACCAGTGATTTCAAATAACAAAACAGTATAGCAAAAATCAATATAGACTTCAGCTTGCAAGATAATTTGAAGCCTGCTGCTGTTTTAATGGTAGGATTGCTCCTTTACCTCCTCATAGGTAATACAGCTATGTAGGTCCTTTACAAAATTGGTACAGATAAAAGAAAATATTTCTAGCTCAGAGTTGAACTGTAGGGTCCTTGGTGCTCTCCGAGCTTGGTGGTTTTCTTGTAGATGTTTCATTACCAAACTAGGAAACATCATCACAGTAAATCATTCTGAACTTACTGCCAGAAGGATTCCCAAGACAAGCTACAAATGTGTAAAAATACAGCCACAGTATCTTTATTCATGTGCCACTCACTGCTGAAACCTGGTAAGCAAACATTAAGACACTAAGAACAGAATTCTGCATGATTTTGTCTAAGTCAAATGATCATTAATTATTTCATTTTACAATCCTCTTCATCAGGTATATCTATTTGCCTGAGGGAAAGGACTAGTTGTAATAAATTGCAGTAACATAACGACAAGAATAAAATATAATAAAGTCTGATTTCTTTATTATGAATTTCCACAGGTGATCATCTACTCTGGCACATGAGGTCTGATGTGACTTTAATTAGACAAATGTAATCAACATGTGCAATAAAAAAGGAAGAGCAACAAAACAAAACCCTGAGCGCTTTCTGGGCCATAGAAAGTGGGGAGATTTTGAAAGCATTAAGGTAATGTCATTTTAATAATTCCCATAGCAGGAATATTTTCTGTTATGAAAATATCTAAGAAAATGAAAGAAAATCATGAAAGCAGTCACAAGGACTCTTCCTTCTCATCATGCTCCCAGCTCAAGTTGTCCTTTGCAACTGAAGGGAATTTAAGTCTGAAAAATTGAGATATGGGCAAAAATTGAAATTGGCATATTTCCCCCCTCAACATACAGACTAGTAATAAGTAAAAGAGCACAAAGTTCATTTCAGAAAATATGAATCACTCATATTAGTTCTGATTTGTAAGTTAGCCATGTGATAATTTTGTCCTCTTTTGCCTTTTTTTTTTTAAAAAAAAAGATTGTTGTCATAATTATTTTCTTTTATTTCAGAAACAGAAAATACTGTTATCTTAAAATGGAAACTAACAATCATTGCTAGTTAAAAATAGGCTCCTTCTTTCCATGATTACACTAAGTCCAGACTTCTTTATTTCACAATTCTTTGGAAAGCCAAGGGTCACTGCATTAAATAATATAATAGATTATTTTGTACATTAAATATATTTTTTCTAGTGGAAAACCAATTTAATGAGATAATTACCTGCTGAGATTTATGTTTCTTTCCATAATTATTACAAAATATGCCAAACCACATAAATGAATTAACCTTGGTGAAGTAATTACAGCTTAAGAAATCATGAAGGTTTTCTTTGCAACATATAAAAAAAGTCACAATGGTTTCTGCAGTTGTTAAATAAAACATCTTAAAACAATCTATTTACTATCTACAGAATTCTGGAAGAAGTTGATACTGGGAGTAGCACAAATTGTGTCCATTCATAAGATGAAGCTGGAAACCCTTTACCCCCTGTGATATTGTCCTAGCCATCACAAGACAAGGTCAAAAGGCTTTCTGAATAGCAAGAGACTAGAGAATCCAGTTTTGAAATATTTATGACTGTTTCAAAAGAAAACTCTGCGGCCATGGTACAAATCTCCAATAGTAGGAAAGGAGAAAAAAGAACAGAATCCCAGCCATTCCAGTTGAGTAATTCTTGAACTGCAAGATACAAAACCTTTCATATCCTCTAAATTGCTTCTAGCTTAGCAGAAAAGGTTATCTATTACAGGGGTGTCAAAATCACGTTGTCATGGTGGCATCACGTGACGTATTGGGACTTTCCCCCCTTTGCTAAACTGGGCATGGCCAGCACATGACACTTCCAGCCCGCGGGCTGGGAGTTTGACAGCCTTGATCGAGAACATTGAATTTGGAACATTATTAATGCATTAAGGGACTAGATGGACTTGAAAAGAATCTCTTGAGACTATTACAATAAACTGAGTAATTGGGAGTATTGCTTGCAGGAAAATGGATGAGAAAAAATGCGGGAATAAAATATTATTGTTTAAAATTAGACTATCATTAATGACACTTTATCAAATAGTTTATTTCAGGCAGAGAATGGGAGTAGTAGGCCTCAACATGTATCACTCTTGTTAAACTGATATGTTATTATTCTGAAAGAATAATGAAAAATCTGCATAACAGACATCATTGGAGGATGACAGTTTGCATTACAATATAAACAAAATTACAAGTCTAGGACATTATAAGTTGTATCATGCAAATATGGTTGGTATAAAAGCAACATTCTGATTTATTATGCATATCTTAAAGCTAAAAATTTATAATTCATGCCCATCTTATATTGCTAAGCTATACAAATTTATTTTCTTGACAGCTCAGTTTTTTTAAAAAAGAAATTAATTTTAATACTGAATTAGAACAAGATTTTGTCATTTTTTTTTAGTGTAACTATATTCTGTCTTCTCTAAAGACCCCTAGTGCAACTTTATTAACAAGGAGAGAATAAAGGTTCAAACTGCTAAAATAATTCTCTGTAAAATAATGGTATGGTAATGTGGCACTTTGAACATTAATAGCAGAATGATTTTTTCCTTCATTTTGGTAGGGATCTAGGATACCATAAAAGACTACTACTACTATTACTATTACTACTACCAGTACTACTAACAACAACAACAACCCCATTGGGCACTAGCTTGATGTGGTTGTGGGAGTTGTGTACTTTGTGGAAGATGAGATCTATGCTAGAGATTGAACAATACAGGACAGGTCTCATTAAAAGAGCCAGAAAACAAATCTCTTTCCCATAAACAATATGGCGAGACATAATTTACAAAAATCCATACCAGATCTGTCATTGCCTGGTCAAGAAGGACTGTGCTATGTGTTGGAGTTCCTGGATATCTGGTGACAAATGGGTTATATGAGTCAGGATTGCAAGTTAGCAGTTGCAAAAACTGTTATCAAATACCTGGAGTGGCCAAAGATCTTGTAAGTCTTGGTCAAAAGACTAATGGAATGAGGTTGCCCCTGAGATATATATCATTCCCATCCTCATAATGTTCTGGAAGGGTTTGATAAACTTGGTTATTTACCCAGACTAGGTAACTCCCACATCTGTGATGTTTGATGTTTGCTTTGGCGTTTTGGATTGCCATGTAATAATTAATTTTAATTATTTTATACCTTTCTGGTTGTTTGTGAGGATTTTTATCAGTTTTGATGAGATCGTGCTTTTGCTGATGATGATTCTGCCACCTGCTTTCCTGACGATTATCCTACTGCAACCAATCAGCCTTCACAACTGGCTGCTGCTCACCCTTCTCGCCGGCCATCTTTCTTTTGCCGGCTTCGGCTGAGCCTTTAAGTTTTAGCTTTGCAACCAGACTCCCCCCCGGAACCCAAAGACTTTGGTTTCCCAGAAGCTGCCTGGTGGGTCATGGTAATATGGCACCCAATCTAATGTGCTGGATGGAGTATATGCCGAGGCTAGTATTGGAGGTGTTTTAGTAGCCTTCCGGACCTTTGGAATTGCCCCTAGATTTGATTTAGAGCTAAATTGGGGAGGATAAATTCTTGGGGCATGCCAGCCGGTGGCAGTTTCCAGCAAAAGTGTCTGGTTTAACTGCTGCTGGGCAGGGGCCGTTTGAGCAGCCATGTCTGCACTAGCAGCCGTACCTGAAGTGCTGGTGATTGCGGCGGCTGTTCCAGCAGGGGGAATCCTGATTGATTGAAGGTAGTCTGCACTGGCTTGTGCTGCTGCGCAGGCTGCTTGATCCAGCAATGAGGGGGTCGTTTGCACAACTGCACCCCCGCCAGCAGTGGAAACTCCAAAAGTTGCAGCAACAGTTTGCTCTGCAGCAGATATCATCGAAACTGCTGGATTAGCAGTAGTAACAGCTTGAATTGAGTTGAGTTTTGGCCAGCATTTTTGCCATTCTGAGTCTTCGGAATGTTGGAGGGCTATAAATAGCCTTCTTTTTCTTTCTTCTTCTCATCTAAAGCTTGCTTTATAGTATTTTGTTGTACTGCTAAAAGTTAATTGAAGTTGGATGGAATCTAAATTGAATTTAGAAATAAAAATAAATAAACATGCAACTTCTGTGATATGATTTTATAATGAGTCATTAATATAATGAAAAGATTTTCTGATTGAAATATAGCTAACAACAGGCTTGAAATTGAGAGACTATGAGTTCTAGTCCTGCCTTATTCGACAAAGCCAGCTGATGACTTGGGCCAGTCCCTCTTTCCCAGCCCTAGGAAGTAAGCAATGGCAAGCCACTTTTGAAATCATGTCAAGAAAGCTGCAGAGATATGTCCAGGTAGACACCAGGAGTCCAGACTGACTTGAAGAACCTATCTATATACTCTAAGGATTTGTTGCAAATAACAAAAAGAATAATTTATAAATGATATGAAAGTAGACATAAGGGAGACATGCACAACTATATAATGGCCCTCCAAAAATTCAATAAGATAATGTCAAACTTCTTTTCTTTGCAAAAATAGTTATGTAAAGAGAAAAAATCCTTTATCATGATACTGTGAATTGACTCACCTACAGATTATATAAGTGTGTTGAAATGTCTGAGGAATTTCTCTTTTTCTCTCTTTCATTTTCTCTCTCTTTCTTAGAATTATATATAGCAAATTGTTTTTCTCCCAAGAAAATTGTAAGGGAAAAATATGTTTTTACTGGTGAGCAGTTTCTGTTGTATAAATGCAACAAAATGAAATGCTGTCAGTTACAAATATCGCTTACACTCTTACAACATTACTGAATATTCCTTATACATGGAAAAAGCTTATTCATTCTATTTCAATTGTTATAAAATGTTTTCTGTTTGGAGTTTAGCAGCATACAATGCAATGATAAAAAAAAAATTCCACTTGATTGGGGATATTGTGGAAAGTATGAAGGGAAAAGTGTACTGCTTTGGAAAGTTTGCAATACGGGAATTAAAACATGGCCTATAGACTAGATGGATAACTGAGCACCTGCCAACTATTGCTGTATTACATATCTTAGCATCAAGAAAAGCATATAGAAAATAACATTATTAGACTATGTAACCACAATTACTTCCAATTAAGGCTATTTTGAATGGGCATAATTAGAGTTGTAATAGCTAAAAGGAGTAGCTAAAGGGTATGTTGTAGAAAACTAATTAGTATTTCTGTTGTGAGACATTACATATATAATGCTGACATGTCATCAGTTGTATCTGTCTTGAGAAAAAACAACTGTTTGTCTTAAAGTATGTAGATTCTTAGTCATCCAGGTCATGGTTTTCCCAAAGGTGCTTTTTCAGGAGGCAACTGGACTTTCTTATTTTTTCTTTGAAGACATTTCACTTCTCATCCAAGAAGCTTGTTCGGCTCTGACAGGATAGTGGGCAAACTATATAAATCCTTCCATTTGCCCGTATCTTGTCAGAGTTGAAGAAGCTTCTTGGATGAGAAGCAAAGCGTCTTCAAAGAAAAAAACAAGAAAGTCCAGTTGCCTCTTGAAAAAGAACCTTTGAGACAACTGTTTGTCTTATGATTCAGCTAAAAAAATCCTCAAAGTATATGAGTTACAACAGGAGTGTCAAATTCGACACTCACATCATGGGCCAGATCATGACGTATCATGATGTTTTTAGCCTTTGCGGAGCCGGGGTGGGTGTGGCCAATGAGACCTGCAGGCTGCCAGTTGACAGGACTGAGTTACAAAATAAAATAATGGTCATGGTGGTAGACCAGCAATACTATCTTATTATAACACAAATATTAGATATTGTGTTTTTCACCCTAATTTCCCTTCTAGTACAAGAAAGAAATCTTAGAATCAACATCTATTTCTTTCTTCTGTTTGATATTATTATGGGTCACAACTGCTGGATACTAATTCTTTTGATCATTCGATGAAGTAAAATTGAATCCCACATCAATCTCTTTTACCAAGAACAAAAATTGCACGAGTTGTCCAATAACGATTGTGCACAAAGTGCACAAAATCTTCTACTGATGTGGAGCATTACTTTGCAATCTATCCATTTAGCCATAGAGGAAATTTGGTTATAAGTGATCCAGCCAAGTGTTGAGAATAATTTCATTTCATATTCACACCTAATCAAGAATCTGGTGAAGTAGGAGAAAAGTAATTTATCTCATCACTTGAGTGGATAACTCTACCGGGAAAAAATGAGAAAGGTATTATGAAGGTTTCAAAAGAACAGAGATTAAAGAGACTAAGTATATTTTGCCTTAGGCTGTTTTTCTTTACTTTTCTTTTCATAAAGATAGGAAGACTTTTACAACTTCCCATGTTTACTTTCAAGAGATGCATTTCCTACTGCCTCAGAGTTATTATCCTGGAAATTAGAGGATGGAGAAATTGAGTGCCATTTTGCAATCCTGGAGTCACTATAGTGCTGAAAATTGACATTTTTACAGGAATTGTTTACATGAGATATTATAAGTGTATTATAAGTGTAATACAAACTCTAAGAGGAATTTGACATTTTTAAAAACTGTGGATTCCCCCAAACTGAGGAAAAGCTCCTTTTTGACATAATGGCTTTGAAGACATTAAGACTTGTACGTGGTTACCCAACAGAATGTTCTTAATGCTTGATTATTTAGGGGAGAGTTGGCTGTACCTTGATCAATGACTACAAAGCTACTAAGTTTTTTTTTACTTCCTCATTAGGATTTGTCTTCCATACCTATGCATATGACTTCAACATTATTGTTATTTGTTACCTGTGGTGAACAAAAGGAACCTTTGCTAAGATACATAATTCTGTCAAACAAAAGGTATTTTGTGATTGGCTATAGTTTTAGTCTGCCCAACAATAAGAATTCTCTTGCCAGGTTATACAAATTTAATAAGAAAATAAAAACTGGTAAGATATGATAATAGCCTAAAAAGCAAAACAAAACAATAGAACATAAAGTAACTATCTCAATAAAATGCAGGCACCAAAAATTTCAAAACTAAATCCTCAAAATTTATATCATCCTAAAATGAAAAATTTGTACATAAGGGAACTATTTATTTCTTTAATGACTTACCTTATCCCAGAATCTTCTTCTCAAAGAAGACAAAGCAGTAAAATCACGAGGCAAAGCCTGTCACCATAAAAACCTGTATATGATTTAAAAGCCTATTATGAAGTCATAATATAATAATTGAGCAACACAGGACCAACAACAGCTAAGAAAGAATATTCGAAGTGTGCAGCTTCTTTAATGAGATTTTCCTTTGCTATTAGTTTCACAGTTGTTCAAAAATTGTTTCTTTATAAAGAACAACATCTCCTTGTGCAGCAGGCCTGAATGAATTTTTGGTAGTGTGAAGAAAGAACAAAGATGTTTTTTTGTAGATTAAAGGCAAACAGTGAGGGCTGTGCTTCTTATTTCTCTATACAATAGAACATTACAGAGGCAGCTTGTGTACAACTTGTTCTTTCTGCAGGATTCTGGGTGAACATAAGATAAAAACTGTTGAAGGGTCATTCTAGTTCCACACCCAATTTCTAAGTGGGCAGGACAAATTATTCTCAATAAACAAGGTACATGTAAAGCCAATAGATTCTGTTCATTACTTGTCCTTTAGCATCTCTATTAAAAACCAACCTATAATTTTTGGTTCAGTGGAACTGAGACTAATTTATTTGCTTACATATGGTTTCTTAAGTGTGTTTCCTTATTTATTGTCAACACATTTATTTCACCAACATTTGATTTTCCCTTGTTTTCTTCATTTTGGATTTTTTTTTGTAGCTTCCTTGATCCCGCTAATTAACCATGCTCCATACTCTGAAGCCGTTGTGCTTTTTGTAATTTAAATATATCTTAGTTTGTTCTGCTAGAATGGCTTTAGAGTTTTGAAGGCAGGGCTATTTATACTATTTTTGTAATAGCTCTTTGAGATTTTTTTTAAAGCTAGGTTTCGCAGTAAGGTAACATCCAAACAATATTTTTATTCCTTAAAAGCAGACCTCTAAAAGCAAGATTTGCTGC
>JANHJO010004003.1:17697-28616 GCA_032468235.1 Pseudoxyrhopus heterurus | reverse complement strand
TGCATCTAAGCAGGAAAGATTTCCTGCAGTTAATATCTAGGAATTGTTAACAAAACCTGTGTTTTTCTGCTCCAGATCAGTAGAATGCCAAACAACATTCTATATACATATTCTTCTTACTTGAAATGTATTCTCTATTCCTAAAGCTTTTAATTTTAGATTGTATGCCATAAATTCAATATTCATGTTTTCAAAAGGTTGTCCTCTACACATATTGAATCAAGTATTGAATACACCTCACTTAATGTCAGACCAAGTATTCTTCAAATCTCATTTCCCAGGGCTGTGCAGACATGCAGCTTCTGTGATTTTTCAATTAAGCAATATGAATGCTAGTGTTGTGCTATGTTGACTAGCATTGTGATGTGCCATCATTCTGTGTGGCATTTCAGGGGGTTACAGAATTTGAGATGAGTCTTACTATTATTTGAAGCATTAACTCTTTTCTGTTAAAAATGGGAGATAAAGAATTCCCACAAGTATCTGATGTAAGGTAAATGAGGCCAAGATAATTTCTCTCCAAGGCTGATTTATATTTTAAGAGGTCACCTCATCCTCTTTCTATTCTTTTATGTTATTTCATGCAAGCTAACTTTGACAAGGAATCCCACCTAGGTTTTCGTGGCATAAACTTCAATTACATAGAGAGCAAGGAAGGTTTAATCTTCTACATTTCTAAGCTTATCTCAGAACATATATCTTAGTTTCTGTTACAGCTGGAATAGAGTTCCAGAGTTCCTTCCCCTTTGGGCTCATTGGAGAGTTATTACTCTTGAAATCTTGGCAGATTCTATGTTCCTTATTTGCTTAAAGTGCTGTTTCATTATCTACTGAAAGATATACATGGGAAAAGATGTGGTCATAGGCTTTGTTTTGTTGTTGTTGTTAACTCATGAGAAACTGAGGTGGAAGGTGGAATCTTATCTTAAAAACAGATCATACATTTTTTTAGCAGGCATTTGAGCTTCCTATAAAATTCATATTGAATCAACTGTTTTAGTTTGATTTATTTAAAACTTAAACATAATAACAGAGTTGGAAGGGACCTTGGAGGACTTCTAGTGCAACCCTATATATCTTAATTTGATATATCTCATTTTCCGGCAATGTATGCAACTTAATTAGTTATTTTAGTCTTTTATGTATTTATTACTCCAGAAGCAGCCTCTTTTTGACTACCTTTGGATCCTGTATTAATCTGTAATTTATATTTACCAGAAATGGAAAGGTGTGAGTAAATTGTATTAACTTCTTCAAAGAGCCATTCCATTTAATTCAGTACTGGAATGCTCTGAAAGCAGTAGAATGACCATTACATTTTATTTATTTATTTAAGCATTATTTGCTCTTTCCTATAAAATGTATTGAAGCAGTTCTAAACAGATTTAAGATTTAAGCTACCAAAATGGCAAATCTATCTTGAGATGTATGAACAGGAGAAGTTAACTGGCTAGACACCAGGAAACTATGGGTTCTAATCCCACGTAATGCAGGAAACTTGGTTCAGTGGCTTTGGACAATCACTCTCTCTCAGCTCAATCTACCTCACAGGAATGTTGCTGTGGGAAAAATAGGAGGTATATTTGCTGTTTTGAAGCAAATAAATAAATAGATCATGGGGAAATGTTACAATAGGGTGGGACTGGTCAGGCAACTGGATAAGTCAGTATCTCTTAGTAGTCTTGATTATGGATAAAAATAATTCTGTATTTATTTGTTTATTTCAATTTAGGTGCTGCCCAACTCCAAATGAGCTTTGGATGGTATGTATTACAGGAAGAAAGATCTAATTGAATCTTAGAAAAATCTTAACAGAATTCAAGAGTGAAACACATTGCTGAGGTATCACGTTGGTATTCAGATAGAGCCTACCTAGCCATCTGCTAGTCAATAAAACTTTAATTTGTATCCTTTAATCTGGATATAAAAACTTCTCACAATCACATTTCTGATTCAAATACATACTTATTGTCTATTCAAAATTTTGTTTCACAATTACTGTTACCAAACTAGATATTTTTTTAAAAAAATAGTAAAGAACAGATGACAGGGCTTAACATTTTAGCATCCTACTTGATATCTTTCTGAGGACTTGTTGAGTTACTGATGGTGAACAATCAACTGAAGTTGAAATTACCAGCTGCTCTCAGAGCAGCCAAATTGTTGAGTAAAAGCTTTGAATCAGTTATGCATTCACTTAAATGATAGGCTACCCAGACCACATTTCATTTGCTTACTAATCAGAATGTCATTACAAACTTTCTCAAATGTTTGCCGAATCATGATACCAATTTGTATTGTACAAAATTAAACCCCTAGCTTATTTTACTATTACTATAAGTGTACAACTATTTCTAGTCTTAAATTTCTATCTCTCGGTTCTATTCCTATGTTGCTATTCCTATGCATATAATGTTACAGGGTTTTATCTTAATTATTTCTTAGCTGTTCATTTTCTAAATTTTTGCCCTTTTCCCCAGGACTTTAGCTTTTGTAGTTTTTGCACTTGTGTCAGAAGCACTGAGGAGTTTCTGGGTTGAAAAAAATAGCAGGTGACATTACCATTGCCAAGAGGATGTCCAGTTGGGGGCTCCTTTCATATTCCCCACTCCCAATGGAGTGAAGGATGAGAGCTCTTGTAGTCAATCTCAATATATTTGAATGTTCACTCCTTTATAGACTTCCTAATGAATTTTTTTTTACTCTTCCCTGCAGACTTCTTTTCCTGGAGCAGGTTTGTGGAGCTCTGCATCTAGGTTGCTACAGTCAGTGCTCTTGGTTTGATTTGCAGATTTTCTTGGTTTTAGTTCTGTCAGACTAAACCAGACCCCTGGTTTTCAGCTCTAGCGCTCAACTATTTTGCAGCTCCAAGAACTGAAATTTTCTCCTTCTGTCAGAAGAGTTCTGCTGAGATCCTTGCCTCTTTTCTGAGTATTTGCTGTCTTCCAGTCATAATTCCTTTCTTAATACTCTCACATATATGTTTGCTTTCAGTTCTCTTTTTTATAAAACGAACACTCCAATGAAGGAAAGGGTTTGGCTCAGTGGTGGGATTCAATTTTTTAAACAACCAGTTCTGTGGTCATGGCTTGGTTTGGTGGGCTTGGTCAGGTGGTCATGTGACTGGGTGATGTCACAGATCACACCCAGGCCCACCTCCCAGCCACTCACCTCAAAGGAGGAGGTAAGCTCAACCGATTAGGGCTAGTCCCACCACTGGCTGGCCCCGCCCCCACCCATTTTTTGGCCTGTTTGGGGGCCATTTTCAGGCTGTTTCCAGGCCATTTCCAGGTTGATTTTGGCTGGAAAAAAGGCTGAAAATGGCCAGAAATACAGGCAGGGTGGGGCCAGTTGGTTGTCTGATTTGCCAGTTCTTCGAACCGCACAGAATCAGAACAAGGGGTTCGCTTGAACCAGGCCGAACCAGTAAAAACCCACCCCTGGTTTGGCTGTGTTAACTCTCCTTCCCAGGTGGCATCAACACTCTGGTCCCAGGAGAGAAAAATGCCTACTTACTCCTGGTGATAAGCTCACTTTACTACACAGAACAACTAGTTTGTTCTTTCCATGATCCTCTCTCCATCTAAAGAAGATACGCACATACTAAGAAGAGATGTAGACACTTTTTTTTTTTTTTTTACAAAGGTTGCTTTGTAACACTTGTGGTCGAATTTGCTATTCTTTAAGAATGTGCTAATGTTTTCACTTCTTTTTCTTTGGCTTAACACCATATACAGCTGTCCTTGCTGGATCACCAATTTCTCCAGATAAATCAGTACATTCTCCATGGTTTGTCCTTGAGCTTTGTGTATAGTTAAAACAAAGCATGACTATATTGGGAACCAAATCCACTGAAGAGGAGCATCTTCACCTTCTGATAAATTGAGCATAATTCTTGGAATCATGGCAATGTCATTTTTGAATGCACCAATTATCTTTGCTACAATGAGATTTTTGTGGAGTTCCTCCATAATCATCCATGTTCCATTGCAAAGCCTTGGAAGATCCAATTTCCTCATTAAAATGATGGAGGTCCTATCTTCAATTCTAGTTTATGTGGTGGCAATACAGTTCTTTTGGAAAAGGAATTATATTGGAAAATTAATAGTATTAGCTACTAGCTGACAGAATTGATGTAACAATGTCCTTTTATCATTCCAGGAGAGCATCTAATGCACATGGAATTGATTGTACTTATCATTTCATTGAGATAACCAAGATATAGTTCTTTGAGGACAGTTTTGCAGGCTTGTTAAGAATGCCTATTGTTGTGTAGATAAAATCTATACATTCTTTCATAATTCTTGCTGGCAGAACCATAATATCTTCAGGTAATTCTATTTCATAATTTTGATTTTTTTGGGAGGTGGAAATCTTCAGACATTGCATTATTGAACTGGTTCCACAATTGTCATGGATTGTTGATTTTAGTGTTTCTTAGCAAGACAATAAACAACTCTCTCATTGCTCTGGAGATCTTTCAGCATATTCCACAGTTCTTTCAGCATATTCCACGGTTTGTTGCCAATGCTTATCAGCTTGCAACAATTCTTTCTCTCTGCAAATATCTTTGAATTAGAATATTTTCTAATAAGGCTATTTTTATTATGTGTCTTCAATTATTCAAAAAAAAACACTGGCCCCATTGTGTGATGAAGAAGCAGTCCTGAGTAGTAGAGATCATTACTTTGTGGAGAAATTGTATACACTCAGTCCAGAACATTGGCTTCAAAAATTCTGGAGAGTTTCTCCACTCTTTTCTCTATCTTCCTTCTTTCACACCTTCTTTTAGCCAAAAGTAGAATTTTTGACCATCCATATTCAGTAATACAGTGTTTTTTCAAATGGATTGGGTTTGCAAAGACCCATCAATTCTATTGAAGTAGTTCTTATCATATTATTATTCAGTTGCACAGTAGCATTATCTCAAAAGAACACGTGATGATGTTCTGGAAGTTACACTTGAAGGCTAGTTCCCTCTTCAATCCAAGTATCAATGCACAGATTCTTTGCAAAATTAGTTGAATTTTTAATTAATATAGAATAGCAAGCTTATTCACAGTAACTAGGAGTAGGATGGAGTGAAAATTTCACTTTGGGCTTACATTTGTTATTCTAAGGGCAGAAAATTGAGGATGCCAAATGAGAGACATGAAAAGTAGCCATTCCAGATAAATAATATTATCTGCATATAAATATTGACAATTTAGGTATCCATTTTGGTCACCATTACTCCAAGCAGTTGATTAACTAGAGGAAATACTTTGCTTTGTTCAGTAGGAAAAAAAATCATAAGATTATCTTTCAATGCAGGAAGTTTGATTTTATTTATTTTTGTATAATCAGAGTAATTTTTAATAATTACACATATTTTAATATAAGCTCATCATCTCAAGCTTTAGTCTTCTGGAAAGGCAAAAATCTAGGGTCCATGTGGAACTTTCAGAGCATATAATGTTTTGATCATTAGGAGACATTTTGCACATCAGTTTAAAGACTGTTGTTAAGCTGAAAGGTTGGGAAGTTAAAGGAAGTAATTTTTAATAAGCTTGCACAGCATTCGGTGCCCAGGGTAGATTCTTTTCTTGTAGCACATTTTGACATTTAGATTTGTACCAGCTTTCCTTTCACCAACATGATAATTGCAGGATCACAGGAAAAAAAATCTATCAGCCTTTTTGTTTTTGAATGTCTAAATGGCATCAGTGTGTAAAGTGGACTTCACTTAATCATATTGGACAGCAATAAATAAAATTTAGTGCTACCCATTGTTCTTGAGTGGCAAAGTTTCTAAAAGCTAACACAATTCGGAAAGTAGCAGAAAAATCACACTATGAAAAATGTTTTTATTTAAATGCTAAACTAATCAACAAAAGAAAAGTACATATACAACACCATTAATAAATCACTGCAGTTTCTAAATTGATATACATAGCAGTAAAGAAAATTTAAAAAGGAAAGGGGAGGAAAGCCTAGAAATTAAATTATAAATAGGGAAAGCTCCAAAATCTTTGATTGTATGATTTAAAGTCTTTTTCCCAATTAAATATAGATATATCAGCAATCCATTGCTGCAAATTTGCACACACTTCTCCTTTTAGTATTACATAGCCACAATTCATGATACCTGAATTCCTACACACATACAGTATACACATATACACAAACAGCAATGAGAGAAGACGAAAGAGAAAAATAAGAACTCATATGATATACTGATATAGTAGCAGTTAAAATGTTTGACTAAGAGCCGGGAGAACCAAGTCTCCCCACTTAGGCACAGAAGCCAGTTGGGTGACTTTGGACTAGTTATTTTCTCTCAGCCCTAGACTGAGAAGTTGAAAAGTGTCTATCCAATAACTCACACTTGGCCAGCATAATAAATCATGATGTTAAGCTTCGAGGAAGAGGCCTTCATGGTACAGTGGATTGATTCATTTTTTGTTGATAAGAAGTATGTATATGTATATATGCTTGATGATTATAAGTAAAAAGTATATTGCACTAGTCATGTATACAGTGATGTTACCTATGTATAAAAATGTTATGTATAAAAATGTTCAGATGCTTTTGACCTCAAGGCAGGTACAGGTTTTTTAAAGTGCTGACTACCTATAATCTCTGGAACTCACAATGTTTTTTAAGGAAAGATTATTTATTTATTAGTATATTCAGAGTGAATATATATTAGTATATTCATTTTTAAAAGAATACATAGTTTCCTTATATTTAAGAAACTAAACTGAATCTCTTTTTGACACACAAACACTCACACTCTTGTTAGCCATGTGTCAACATTCCAATTGACGAACCCAACCAATGCAAGCACGATCAAGACTTTCCAATCCATTAATGCAAAACTTTATTGACTATTTTGGCAATGATGAAGGCAAAACCAGATCTGCCTAATTCCTGCGCAAACCCTCATAGTGAAAATATAGATTTTTCCCTCCTCCTATTAGTGCAGATCACATTGCCCAATTGAGTGTCATTGTATTGTTATGAGAAAATGTCTCTGGTCTTGGTAAACACTGGCCAAAGTGTCCTTGACTCCCACTGCTCGTTTTCTTGAAGTCTGGAGCCTACATTCAATTTCACCCTTCCCTTTCCCCTTGTTCTTTGGCAGGTTGACAAGCAATAATAGTTGCAGCAGCATAAGCATGTTTCAAACTTGACACCATGTAGATTAAATGTGATTAAAGTGAGATACTACGATTTGTGGTTGAAAATTCACATTGGAAAAAAAGAAAAAAAATGTTTAAACATCAAAAGACACTATTAATCCTGATGCCATGATTTTGAGATCTAATTTAAGAACACATCCCACTCCCCTCTTCCTTCCTCCCCAAAAAAATTCCTTTCTGGATGATTCAGTGGATATAGCCTTCAGTATTTGGATGGATGATTTCATTACATCAGCCATGATCATGACCTTGGACTCTGACAAGATACATATCACATCAAATAGTGGCATCAAGTAAGTGCCATGCCCTTCAGTATTTTTTTCCTGCTAGGCTGTTAAAGATGAAGAAGGAATAATCCTACTTGGATCATAGGTTGAGAATAGAATTTTTAGTAGCTGCAGTAACAGTAACCAATATAGTTAATACCTTTCCTCATATTTTATCTGGTGAGACCTTTTTTAAAAAAATTGAGATTGACATTATCAATCGCCCCTCCACTGACACCAAATTTTTTATTTATAATTCATATAGCATTGATTTAGGCACACAGTATTGTTTTCACTATTCTCTCTTAATTAAAAACTTCTTGACTCTTACTTTCTTTCTTAAACTTTCAGAAATGTGGATATCTGCAATTACAATTGCATAGATCTTCTAAGATGGAATAATCTTTAAAATATATGAATCTGTGCAGACATTTAGTTTCTCGTGAATCATATAGGATGGGTATATAGGGCATAAGCATGGATGCCATGCACTAAATTTTCCAATCTAACTTGGTCAATTTTCAATTTTTTTTGTGATGGCATGTGATAGATTGGATCTAGGGAGAGGCACATTCCAAAAGAATAAGAGGCAATTCAGTCCAGATATTTTGTGTGAGAGAAAGAGGTTAGGACTGCTTAATAGTTCTCAGAGTACATGTTCATTGGAGTCTTCTCCAATAGCAAAATTCAAATGCATCAATTCTCTTCCTATCCTGCTTCTTCAAAATATAACTTTTTCTTTTCATAGAATATCACAGAATGCATGGCTTGAACAATTCTGATCTTTGTACATAAAGACACATCTTGGCATTTAAATAACTTTCCCAAACCCTTCATCACTGCTCTATCAAGTGCTCTGCAAGTGATAAAATAAAAATAAGTTAAAGTTCTAACCAAATTTTGCCAGCAAATCTGGGAATGACACAATGGCCAACACATTGGAAGAGGTCAATCTACAATCTAATACTAAAAAGAGAGAGAGAGAGAAACTCAATAAATTGTGCAAACTGTTGTACAATATTGTTAGCAAAATAATGCTTAGGATCATCCAAAATAGTTTAAAGCCTTCCATTAAAAATGAGAATCCAGATGTTCAGACTAGCTTTATTAGTAATGCAAGTTCTATAATTGAGAATGCCAAGAATATCCAAAATAAGTCACTGTCTGCTTCATTGATTAAAAAAAGGGTTTGATTGTATCAATCACATCAAACTGTGGAAAGTGCTCAGAAAAAATGAGAGTTCCAGAAAATTTCATTCTCTTAATGAGAAACTTATATAACTTATAAGATCTAGGATGGTGCAATGATTAGAATGCAGTATTGCAGGCTAATTCTGCCTACTGCCAGCAGTTTGATCCTGACTGAGTCAAGGTTGACTCAGTCTTCCATCGTTCCCAGGTTGGTAAAAGGAGGAGCCAGATTATTGGGAGCAATATGCTAATTCTGTAAACCACTTAGAGAGAGCTGTGAAGCGCTGTAAACAAGTGCTATTGCTATATGCAGGTTAGGAAGCCACAGTATGTATAGAACATAGTTCTGAAACAGACTGGTTCCACTTTTGTCAAGCAGTGCAATAAGGCTGCATTCTCTCCCTTATTTATTCAATGTATGTATTGAAACTATATTAAGGCAATCTGTATTAGATGGTTAGTGTGATTATAAAAGTGGAAAAAAAAACATTAATAACATGCACTATGCTTATGACACTACCCTGATCACTGAAAATGCAAAAGATCTGCAAACTCTAGCAATAAAAGTCAAAAAGCACAGTAATATGTTATTAAAATAATTATAAAGCAGTCCCAACTATTGACAACAGATACAGCAACAAGTAAACTTAGACCTGTCAATGAAGATATGGTGGGTAGCTTCTGCTTTTAGTCTCAATGATCAACAGTAAGGAAACCAGTAGTCAAGAAATAAATTGCAGACTAGAAACTTGATAGAGCAGCCATGAAGGCTTTGCAAAAGATATTCAAATGCCAAGATTGTCTGTACCTACAAAGATCAGAATCATTCAAATCATGGTATTCTCTGTGACTTGCTATGAATGTAAAAGTAGGATTTTGAAAAAGTAAGATAGGAAGAGTGTTGATGCTTTTGAACGTTGCTGTTGGAGAAGAGTTCTATGAATATCATGAACATCCAACAAACAAATAAAAATGAATCATTGAACAAATCAACTGAGAGGCACAAATGACCAGGTTCAAATTATCCTACTTTGACAGACTGTAGGAAGATCTAACTCTCTCTAATGCTGC
This sequence comes from Pseudoxyrhopus heterurus, assembly GCA_032468235.1. Classification (NCBI taxonomy): domain Eukaryota; kingdom Metazoa; phylum Chordata; class Lepidosauria; order Squamata; genus Pseudoxyrhopus; species Pseudoxyrhopus heterurus. The sequence goes on along the minus strand of JANHJO010004003.1, from coordinate 18,904 downwards.
GAAAAGTGGAAGGAAAGAGATGAAGAGGATAACAGTAGAAAAATGGATGGACTCAGTTATAGTAACTACGAGTGCACCATTGAAAGATCTAAAAGAACAGGTTAGGCACAGGCAGAATGGAGAAAATCCATTTTAACTCGACAGCACCTAATTGATCAATCATATTTGAATGGTGATATTAATTATTTGGATATTGAACTACAATCCCTTCCTGTAAAACAAGACCATGTTACTTTCAGAGCAATCTTTTAAGCCTACAAAAGCAGATGGTGGCTTGGTCAGGATGAAAAAGGTAATGCTGAATTGCAGCGTAACGCTGAAGCAAGCAGTAAGTAGAACCAAGCCAAAAGAAGGTGTTGAGACCCATTTTTCTTCCCCTAACATCTTTTTCTCTCTCTTTATATTACTTTCTATTTCTTTCTCTCTTTAGGAAATACAGTAGATTGCCAGAAAAAAAGACAGACTGTTCTCGAATAGAGGTCTGAACTTAATGGTTTTAAAGGTTTTTGAATTTAGCTGAGAGTTGCTTAGAGCTACAGATTGCTTAGCCTTGATAAAAGAAATCATTTGTTTCCTTACTGCAATTTGATTTTCTTTTATTCATGCCTGAAGTGTAATTTTTTGAATGTTGTACAAGGGAACACTAAATCATAAATTTTGAAAATACGGTTTGCCATGCTTTTGATAACATTGTGTAGCTGTTATGAGAATGAGGTAAAAAGTTGGAATACTACTCTTCTCTCACTCTTGAACTTTGTGACAGAACAGCATGGGCATCACTGCTCTTTTGACTGGAGGTCAAGCAAAGCAGTGAGGCCCATGCTGTTCTGTCACCAAATAAGTATTGGTTTCATTGAACTTTATTTTTTTTTAATAGCTGAAGGATCCTTGAAAAAAACATTTACCCACAGAGGAAAAGGATGCCGTATGTCAGTAGAAGAAAAGATTTATTCTGTTGAATTTCTCAGAGTTGGCAAAATTATATAAGATTGTTGTCCTACCTCTATTTGAGCCCTGAGTGGACTCTTTTTCCAAGAAATAGCAAGGTCTTACTTTTGCAGAAATCCAAATCTACACAGTTCCTCCTTCTCAAATGCTAGGTCAACATTTTACAACATAAATCAGACTATAGTTTCTAGCCAGATTTATCCTCTTTGCTACTACTACTTCTCTCTTTTTATTATGATTACAGTCGTTTGCTCATTTG
>JANHJO010004002.1:360121-371146 GCA_032468235.1 Pseudoxyrhopus heterurus | reverse complement strand
GGATATTCCTTTCAACACTTCCTTCCTTCCTTCCTTCCTTCCTTCCTTCTACATACATAACACTAGAAGTAATAAAAAAGGGGGAATTCAGCAATGCAATTAAAATATCATTGCTCTATAATGATGTAAAAATAATATATTGTATTTATATGGCTGGTTAAATGTGCCATTTTAAAACAATGAATTAAAATTTAAACCATACAGCATCATACTGTCTGATCTTGCCTCTCCATGATAAAAGGCCCTTTAAAGCTGAGAGTTAACACATTTTATTGAGTCAAGATTTAGAATCTACTAGAAGTTTTTTTTTCCTGGAATACATAATTGTGTTTTTGGGCAGAGTCCAGGCACAATGTATTTATGGCTCTACATCAATAGATGCATTCCAGATTTTTAGAATACACTTTAATGCCACATTGATATTATTAAAATTTAATTTCTTTCAAATACCTGAGTCACTATAGTAATAATGTCTAACCAATTAGGTCCTACTAGTGGACATGAACAAAGCTGATGTTCCTTCAAATGTATTATAGCTCCACCCTAGAAAAATCAATAAAACCTTTTGGAATATCCTTTGAGGAATCCAATCTATAACCCAAAAGAGTGCTTTGTTAAACTAAGTTTTAAAAGCATAACAAAACATATTGAACATTTCTTAAAATCTGAGACCATTGATTTGGCAATATACAATACTCAAACACTAGATAAACATTCTGTGTGATAGCGGAGCAAAGAATATAGCAAATGTATGTGTTGTTATTCAAACAGTTTTAATAAAGTACTGAATGTTCAATCTATAGTTTTCTGTAAGTTTCAGAAGTATCATTACTTATAAAGTGATTGAAAGCAAATCTTTTCAACCAATCTGTTCCTTGAATGTTTTAAATAAAGTTTATTCCAACATGTCAGTTTCTTGTGGGAGTCAAAATCAAATTTTAATTTCCTTCTCAATTAAGCCAAAATGTGTCGATGTTAAGTGCTAGAAAAATCACAATGTTCCTGCTGTAATTAGGCACTTACCTGGATTTCAAGAGTAAAGTAATAATCCTCAAGTTGAGCCTTCAGTGGTACAAGTTGAATGTCATCTTTTTCATCATTTTTCTCCAATAAATGATTAAAATATGCCCAATGGTATTCATTGAAATCATAAAAAAATTACAGAAAAACATACTTTTATGAGAGAAAGCCTTTCTATTTCCTCCCTCTATAAAAAATTATCCATTAAATTAACAATCCATATAAAATATTTAAATGAAACCAACATAAGTACTGCTCTTAATATTTGTATCAATTTGGAGGCTTGGTTATTGCTATTTGTTTCTTCCCTTCAGAATCTGTCAGGTATTTTCAGCTGTCTCTTGATGCAACCTTTTATCTGGGTAATACAATCTGAAATATTCATTTTTAATAACCTTTTTTTTAAAAAGAACAAAAAACTAAGCAGGTCAATAACCATTATTCTCTGGGTTGTTTACAATAAAAGACATTAAAAACACAATTTGAATAAAAACTTATCCAATAAAATGCAAAATAAAAGCACATAAGCCTGTAAACAAGGCAGCTGCAAAGGGCTCATTCGAAGACTAAAACAATACACATTAAATACAATCAAAGGCCAATTGGCTTGAGAAAACAAAGGCCTTTTTGTGGTACCATCAAAAGCTCCTCCTTTAAAAGACCCTCTTCACCACCTCTGGTGAAGGCACTTGGAGAAAATCCTCACTTTCCAAGGAATCATTAACTACAGGATATAATACAATCCTAAGAATACAATATTTACAAATTAACAAATTATACATGTTTATCTACATGTATAGGAAATTAATTATCAGCTGGCATAATATGTGACTTATTTCAATATATTTTATCCCTAGAATGCTTATGATATTGCAGTATAGTTTTTACAAATTGGGAGGAAAGTCTTTAGTAATTATTAAAAATTACTAAATACTACAATATCATCTGCATATGACAACTTAAATTCCAATTTTGCTGCATGAAATCCCTGAATATTATCTCTCTTATTAATTATGCAAATTGTTCCAACATTAAAGTGAAAATTAGCAGATATGAGGGACATCCTTAATGCCTTCGCATTACTTTTTGTTTACTGGGGAATCCTGTCTATAATTAACAAGAACAGAGGGATTAAAATACTCAGTTGGAAATCCAATTTTCTTTATAATTTTTATTCGATTTGTACTATGCCGAAAGCTTTTTCTTCTTCTAATGACCAGAATAGTGTTTCATTTTTAATCAGATATAATAATACATCTACTTATCACCCAATATTGTCAGAGGCTTGACACCCTTTCATAAAAAAGTTGAATGTATACAGAATAAACTGTATAAAACTGGTAGGACACTTTTTTCTAGAAAAAAAATTCCTAATATGTGTCCAATGAAGTAGGAGCCAAACTCTCCTTAAAATATTTATGCCAGTCAATGGTATTGTATCCAACTTTAGGGCTTTTCAATATTTTTTTGAGTCAATATAATCAAATATTTCCTTCAAAGTTAAGGTGCAGCTAAACTCCTAACTGCCACGGTCTCAGTGTCAGACATCGCCATAGCATAGGTACTTCAGCTATTCACTTCTGTCACCCCACTGAAGGATCTCTGCACCCCACTGAAGTGTGCAACTTATGAACAAGCAGCAAGACTCTGAACTAACCAGATTAGCAAGAGCTGTGCACTCTCGGCAGGGAGGGTATTTAAGCCTCACAGAAAGAGTCTTCAGTTGCTGGAAGCAACTTAAGCATTTGGCTTTGTGTGTTGTGACTATTGCTTAGAAGTCAGTTATCACTCTGGTTTGTTAACTAAATCCTTGTATCTCTCTTGATTTGGCATTGTAAACCTTTGGCTTGATCTTGGACTGCCTTGACCTGGAATTTGCCTGCACCCGTCTGAATTCTCATCTGGGATTATTTGCTGCTTCCCTACTTTTTGCCTTTTACTGTGCCAACTCTTGTGGTCTTGCTGTCAAAACTTGCAGAAACTTAACATTGCCTGAGCCCAGGAACTGTGTCTGGCTCTTGAAGGGTTGCTTAGAAAGCCAAGATGTGAAACCTAAATTTGGTAACTGAGATTTCTGAATGTAGTTTCTGCTTCATCTCACTGGTTCCTTGTTGTGGACAGTGCTATCTGACATCTATTCTGTGTTCCTATTGTAAAACATGAAATTTATGAAAAAGATTGTCTAAAAAGATCAAGGACATTCCTAATTCTATATGGTAATGATGCTACAACAAATATGCAGAAGAGAAGTAGTCCTCTTTCCTATAATATAATAAAAACACCATTAGTTCCTGCCTGTTTCTTTTAGGGGTTGTTCTTTTTTCATTAGGTCTAGCAACTTCCAACCAACCAGTAGAAAACGTATCAGCCCAATGGTCCTGGATGATAATGAAAATGATGATTACCGTAGGTTTTACTGAGCAAAACTGGGAAAAACTGAACAAAAATATTTCCTTTGAGTTTGTTTGTTCAGAGCCATCAGTGTTTTTTTATTACAGTAATAAAAAATGCAACATATAACAGCAAAAGACCCTCTTAAATAGCAATGAACAAAAAAAATGGAAAGAATATGCATTGAACAAATAGACAAATTAAATGGTAAAAAATTAAAACCCCCAAGGTTTAACCTGTTAAATTAATATAAATTATATAGATATATAATGATTAGATTTAATAACAAAATGGTAGTCTGGAATGACATAACTGCCCACCAGAGCAGTCAAGTTGCGGGAGGGGAGAGGAGGAGAGGCACCCCTGGCAACCCTTGGTACTCCATCAGGGCTAGAGCAGCTACTAGAGTGGTACCAAGCCCTGAAAACCATCTGCTTTGAAGGGGTGAAGGTGGTTCAAGTCAGAAAGCAGCAGTTTGGAACTGAAGCTGGAAAACGCTAGCATGGGATGCATTTACATTCAGTGGGGAGCAAGAAGAAGACATCATATGTCTTGCACCCAGGAAGTGGTGAGTGGCCCATACTGTTGCTGAGTCAAATAGACAGCAATCATCTGATGTATGTTTGTTATTGTAAAGGCTGGCACACACAGCTGCTTTAGGAATACTGTAATTTTATTCATTTTACGGTATTTTTTTCTCTCCATCCTTGTGGCCTTATCAGGAGGATGATATCAGCAGGAAGGAGGCATATGATATGCCTCTCCTAATAACATACAAACCTCTTTGGGTCACTCCAGATATTTTAATGTCCCTATCTCAGATAAATATCACAGCAAGGCCTCTCTGTAGGCACTACTTTTGACGCAGAAAATCTTTGGATCAGTTGCTGTAATGGGCTGTAATAAGATGTAATTTGTATTTTTATATCCTTACTCTGCTTAGAAAAACTATTTCAAAAAACCACATTCCCAATCATGAACGATAAATCATCATCAGTTTCTATAAGCAATAGTCATTGAGCAATTTCTTGAATGCCAGTATTTAATCTAAAAATCTTTTTCTTTTCAGAACAGAAGGCGGTATAACTCTCTCTGCTAAAAAGGTTCTTTTACTTAAAAAACACAAAAACTTGTATCTGAAAAATTACTGCTTATAACATAAGTGGTCCCCACTGCAATTATGAGTGTTGTTTGAAAAAAGTCAACATTTATGGTATCTTAGTTACTGCAATTATCTTATTTTCTTTTGTCAGATAATATCTTCATAGAGTCTAGAAAATTGTAGGGAACTGTTTTCAATTTGTGGATTCAACATTGTGTTGAACCTATTTGATTTGTTTTAAACTCAGTTTATGGAGTAATGCTAAGTCTTAATCACATTTTACTGCCTGGATTTTAAGACAAAGCTAAAGCTGACTGCAATATTATTTTATTGCAGTGTAAATACCCACCCATGATGAAGTCCATTATTTCTTTCTGTCAGATCTAAACCAGCAATCACAAACTGTTAAATGAAAAAGGAATTATTAGGCAAAGCACCAGAAAGAACTTTTATACATAACAAAATGCTTGGTACATGTGGCTTGTTGGAGGTTTCTAAGCAGTCCTTGAGAGCAGTCCCTACTAGAATATTTTGAGTCATTTCCAACTCTGTGGCCTGGTCCATACATATTACCACAAAGCAAAGTGGGCTGTTTGCTTTTAGGTTACCATTAGGTATGAACTTGTTCACGATAAAGTGAAATTGTATGTAAACAAGACCATTTTTTATTGTTCACCCATATTGACTTTGGTTTACCCTTATGTATAAAGCAGGTCTACTTAGTTGCCCATTCTACCAAGTGACTCAAATACATACTCCACCCTTTTTACTTTTTTCCTCAAGGCTCTAATAGCTCACCTGTAAAGATAAATATTTATCAAAGGAAAGAATTCTCATTAGTGACATTATGGGTCAAGGATAGATGCTTTTAAAAGTCTTTGTTGTGGTGGTTGTTGTTCTGGCATGTTACTATAAAATAAGGTTGTCAGAAGGATCAGACACCATTGTTTCCCACAGTCTGTGCCCAAGTTGGGAATCTAATAAAACACACCAGACAATCAGTAGAGGTCAAAGAAAATGGGAGATGGAGATTGCCAAGGTTGTCAAGTGACATCAGATAGAGGCTGCATTGGATTGCTCCTCTATTTCTGCCTCCCTTTTTAGAGTATTTTTTTTTAGTTTAAAGAGTTAGCCAATCATTAACAATAATTAACAAGAATGGAATGTGTTAGCTTGTTACAAACAAATGTTTCCCTATCTAAAGTTAAAACAGATACTTCCTTATTTATAATCAAAACAGCTGTCACCTTATCTAGAGTTAAAGCATATATCTCCTTAAGTGAGCATTTTATCTTTCTTATATATTTATGTTTTTCTAGGCATAAGATATATGTCTTCTTTTACATGAGTTTTGCTCCTTGATGTGCTCATTTTTTTTCTAATGGCAGGAGTCAGCTTTTTCTTTTTCTAAAAATGGCATGACTAACTGCCTACGCAATCTTTCATTACAACTTAAATTAAACACATTGTAAGCATGTTACTGTAAGCATATAAAGAAAATATTCCAACAATGAAAAAGCATATTAAAGCTGCTCTTCTTTGGTGCAAATGGTACACACAGTCTGGTTTTCCTTTTAAGTTGTGATGAAAGCCAAATTTAGTGGGGATAAAGTAACTTCCATGAATTCAACTTCTGTCCCTGATTGTGTTGCAAATCAAGCCTCAAGATAAGCCTGACTCAAAATATTGACACCAAATATCTCACATTCAGGAGTGTCTAGATCAGCCTTCCCCAATCTTATTCCTTCTGCTCTACTGAAGTTTAATTCCCTTACTAAAAAGGAAATCTGGGAATTACACAGAAGGAAGCAATTCCATCAGGCTGCTCTTAGGCATAATGGAGCCAGTTCACAGGAGGCTGGAATGTTTATGCTGGACAACTTCTTGCTCCTATTATATCTCTGAGCAAATCACTGCGAGAATGACACAGCATTTGTTCATATTGGTCCTGGAAGTGAAATAAATTTGTTTTAATTGAGTCCACTGAGAATACCCTATCAAATAGTGGTATTATTCAAGAATTCTCACACTTTTTAAATATTTTAAAAAAGATGTTTCGGTGAAAATGTATATTATATACAAATTGACTTAATGCAGTTGACAGTTTCTGGTGGGACCATTTTTGAAAATGATTTGACAGCATTGCTTTCTTCTCATCTAAGTGTGTCTCCTTAAGCCATATATAGAACCCTAATATATTATTGCTGTATCTTCATCATCTTATTGGTTCAAAAGGCGCGATAGTAATTATGTTTTTTGTACCCTCTGCTGTTATTCTTCCATGCTATGTTCCTTTAGCTAACCTTTTAAAGGCATTAAAAGATACCAAAGAATGTATTTGTTGTTTATTTATTAAAAAATAACTGCCTATATTCTAGAAACTTGTTTTCCTATTCATCCTATAAATGAATTCAAGTTTATTCAAATGCACCTAAATGAGTTAGAATATATTGAGATGTATGCTCAGAATTACATTTGCTTTTCTTAAATGTTGTTTATTTGTTTGTTTAATGCTACTTATACAATACTTTGTCCCCAGCTTACTTGTGAGACTTGGCTTACTATTATAAAATATAACAATAAAGACCACAGTTAAAACCTAACCACTGCTGCCCACCTAACTAAGGCTCTCCATACCAAAGGCTTTGAGGAAGAGCGTCATTGTTATAGGCTTCCTAACAAGATGGGAAATATCCTGGCCTTGGGGAAACAAACTGTTCAAGAGGAAAAGGGCTGCTACCAAGAAGGCCATCCTGCAGATCTCTGCCCCCAGGCTCTTGGAACATGCCGCTTGAAGTGGACTGTCCTGAAAGTAGTAAGGACTTGAGGTTTAAAGAAAAGACTTGTACCTTGCATTGGGTCTGTAAGCCCCAATGGGCTCTACTCTGCTAAACCAATTAGAGTGATCCACAGGTGGGTAGTTGCAATAGCAATAGCAATAGCACTGTATTTATATACCGCCTATCAGGGCTTGCAACCCTCTCTAAGCGGTTTACAATGTCAGCATATTCTATGCCAACTGGAGCTTCTAGGCTCTTTTTAAGGATAGTCCCATGTAGAGTGAATTACAGTGCTGTACTCTAACCAGGAAAGGTAAAGAACTCAAGTCACAATCTTTTCCTGGTCCAGGAAAGGTCACAACTGGCCGTCAAACAGAAGTGGCTAAGGGGTCTTCTGAGCACAGCCTCTACTGGTGCTCTGTGTTCACCCGTGGTTCATTTTTGGATAATAGAGTTATTAATATCCTTAGCAAGCAAGCAAAAATTAGCAAGTCATTTTTGAATTGATACAAACAAATCCCATTTTGTGTCTATACAAAAGATGGGTCCCATGTTCAAATGCTTAGGACACTGAACACACTTCGGTTCTTTGTGCTGCATCCCCTTGGATCTGGAAACATGGATTGCATTAATCTTTTGTTAACAGAATAATAAGCACAGTAATGGATAATAGAATTGAACAACAAAGGGTATCTATATTGAACTACCATAAATGCCCAAACCATTAAGGACATTTAATCTGAGTAAGCCTTGTATCCTTCTATTCATTTGAATAAATTTTGTCCTAACATTATGTTTTCATCAGCATACTCAAGAACCATGAACAAATGCAAATGCAACATATTATCCATTATCCTTTACAAGATGAATTCATCTTTGCCTTACTGGAATAGCTCTGCTCAATAAATTCTAAACAATATGTTTATTGCTGACTGGAAAACCGTTATGGACTTTTTGTGTAAAAGCAGGAAAATATGAACTTACAATTTATGGTTTTGATAATTAAACAGGATAGATTATAGAAAGAAGAGAATCATGATGTAACTTTAGAGAAAAGGGTAAATTTATAATTATAACTGCTGAAAAGAAGATTGGAAGCTACTTCTTTGTATCTTTTTTCTATGTTTCTTTTACTTTTTCTTTCTTGCACTTTTAGCTTTTCTTTGATTTTTTTCTTTTTTTCTTTCTTACTATATATTAATTTCTATTAGTTTTTACTTTCATTTTTAAAACTTTTAATAAAATTATGAAAAAATAAAGTGAAACGATCTGAAGTAATTTGTAATAATTATTACCTGCTTTATTTTTCATTTATTTTCAAATGAAAATGTATAGCCATTATAATTCATGATTATGATTTTAAAATGTTAAGGGTGCTGGATGTCTTCCAGAAAACTCAAGCCAAGCATGTTGCAATGCAATATTTGCTAAAATTGAGAAATGGTGTTGATTGTCATAATTTAGCTAACTATTTAAGTGGCATTTTAGAACTAATATTTGGATTTAGTGGATATGGCATTTTAAGTATGTTCAGAAATTAACTTCTGGACCTAAACTGAGTAGTAAAGAGAAACCAGAAGAAATCAATTTTTGCAAGTTAAATTTATTGCCAATCATTCCATCTTTGCATATCTCTCATGAAATTATCTGTGGTCAACCACAAATCTTACTGTTTCAAATCTTTCGTATAAGGGAATGATTAGCTCATGTTTCCTCTGTACCTTGCAGAAAACACTGGAAAAAATGTGCAAGTGTGGGAATGACACTAGACCAGGGATATCAAACTCATGTCATCACAGCGGCATCACGTCACATATCAGGACTTTCCCCCCCTTCACTAAACTGGGCATGGGCGCGGCCAACGCGTGACGCATCCAGTCTTCGGGCCAGGAGTTTGAGAGCCCTGGACTAGACACTACATAAAAAGCATTTTGACTACTTGGAGACTTAAGAATCAATGAGAATGGGGATTGGTAGGGTATTCGCTTAGGAAAAAGATTTGCTTGTTCCACACAAAACGGTTTGCTCCAAATGTTACACTAATGAAAACCACAAGAAGGATGCTTGGTGGAATAATGTTGTGAAACCAGTTGTGGACGAGAACAAAAATGCATATTTATTTATTTATTTTGGTAAAATTTATATGCCATATAATACAATGACAGTTTTAAAAAAAATAGGGATGAGACAGATGTTGTATAATGTATATATAGAGGAAAAAAGGTGCTAAGAATGTAGTTAAAAGAACAAGGAACTGTGTAGATTAAAATAGGCACAGAAAAATATAGATGGAAATAAAACATCATTTTGAAAGTGGGCAACAAGAAGCCTCTAGCACAGGGCTGTCAAGCTGCTGGCCCATGGGCCGGATGCGTCACATGCTGGCCACGCCCATGCCCAGTTTAGCGAAGGGGGAAAAAGTCCCAATACGTCATGTGATGACACCGTGACAATGTGAGTTTGACACCCCTGCTCTAGCAGAATGCCATCTATACTACCAAAACGCTTGCATCTGTAACATTTAATTGGGTGAAACAGTGGTGCATCGTAGGGCAACAATTTTTGTACCAAGGTACCTCAAATGAGCTAAGTTGTGTCCAAAATCTGAACCCATGATTCTTATGGGATTGTAATTTGGCAAATGTGTGATCACTGTTGTACTGCCATGCCACAGCCTGGAGGTTCTGGTCCCACCCGAGCCCTCCAAAGGTCAGGAGGCTGGTCCCGCTATTGGGTGCCAGAAGGTGATCAACTGTGGTCAAGCTGGTCAAGTCGGTGGTCATTCCTGCTCCCTCGCTTTTTTGCCCTTGTTCATTCTGTTTCTCTGCTTAAGTAAGGAAATATCTCTGAAACAATGACCCAATGGGGCACAAGTTGACTAGTTAAAAATAATAAAATGATTTGGGATGAACCCCAAAAAAGAGAGAGAAAAGAAAAAGAAAGAAAGAAATGACAAAAATGATTGTAAAATATGGCATGACTCATTTAACAACCACATCGCTTAGCAACAGAAATTCCGATCTCAGTTATAAGACGAGGACTAACCATGCTTCACTTCTCTTTCTCCTTGGTCATGATCAGATCCCTGCTAATAAGGTCATCCTGTCATGAGATGCAATGAAGTGACTGCCTCAGACAACCAAGGATGGGTGTTAATTATTTCAGATAATGTTATCATATGTTTGTTATGTAAGTGGGTTACAGTTAGGGTTTTCTGCTTCAGGTGCTACTTAGTATCATGAATGGGAGGAGCACTGCAGTTTTGCTTGAGGCAACACAATACCTTAGTCTATTTTTTACCATTAAGTGGCATTTAATTATTAAGAAACTAGGTATTACTCCCCAAAATTCATCTTTCTGGGACAAAGGAAACATCGTGGTGGTGCAGTGGTTGGAATGCAGTATTACAGGCTAACTATTCCAACTGCTAGCAGTTTGATCCTGATCAGCTCGCGGTTGACTCAACCTTCCATCCTTCTGAGGTTGGTAAAGCGAGGACCCAGTTTTTTGGGGGCAATAGGCTGACTCTGTAAACCGCTTAGAGAGGGCTGTAAAGCACTGTGAAGTGGTATATATTTCTAAGTGCTATTGAATGAAGGAGTTGAACGCCTGTTGCCTCCATGGCAAGATTTCCTAAATCTCTTGTTAATGCTCAGCCTTCCTTCTTTCCTTCCTTCCTTCCTTCCTTCCTTCCTTCCTTCCTTCCTTCCTTCCTTCCTTCCTTCCTTCCTT
>JANHJO010004002.1:345817-357760 GCA_032468235.1 Pseudoxyrhopus heterurus | reverse complement strand
TTCTTCTTTTGCCCTCAATCACTCCCAGCATTAGGCTCTTCTCCAGGGAGTCCTTCCTTCTCATGAGGGGGCCAAAGTATTTTGTCATATTTACCAGAGATAAATCTAAATACAATATAGCTAATTAATCAAGATGAGAAGATCTTAAGATCTTTTTTAATTAAGTTGTGTACTATATGTGTTTCTCTGTGTGCATGGATGGATTTCCATATTTATTTATGGAAAATGGACAGAAAAGGGAGCTCTTTTCCTGCTCCATACTTTGAAGGACAATAGAGGGGTAATACAGGAGTGGATGATGTAAAATGATGGGTTAGGTTTTTAGCAAGAGCTCCTGCAGTATATATGAGCCAATTACAACTGATGAATGGTCTGAAAGATCTTGCTTGGTAATTGCACAGGAAGCAGAAGAATAGCAAATGCAGTAGGAGCCTAAATGATGTAGAGAGAGAGAGAGAGAGAGAGAGAGACATAGGGTATTTTTTAATTTCTTCCGTCAAGTTTAGCAGTTCATCAGAATATTTTCTGCATCTCACTTCAACCTGCTAATTATGGATGTGCTTGAATGACAAAGCCGAGTCAGACTATTATTTTCCCCTTTTAGTTTTCTCAAAATGACTGGCAATTTCCCCCCCCAAACTTTCTTTCAAACAACCGTCAGTCAGCAGCCAGCTAAGAGGGTAATGAAGCAAACATGATTAAATTTATCCTGCAGAGTTGAACATACATAAGAGCTTTATGCTTTCGCTCTTGTAATCAAGGGGAGAAATTCTTGCTCCATGCTCAGGGCAAGTGGCTCTAAGCTGCACAAATAGAGAAAATAGTGTAAATGTGCTCCATTGTTGAGCTATTGATTTAGTTCTCCTGAGTTAACCCTATTGAGCCATACTGCTGCTATGGCTTCACTAGACCAACAGTGGCAAAATGGCTGAGTCCATTGATGAAAGCCTGGAAGCCAAAAGCCTTTTCTCCCAGAACCCCTTGGCTCAAGTAGCAGCTTGTTACCTCCCATTGCCATCTCTCATCTCCCACGGGGTGCCTCACCATGTATCTTCCTCCTAATTCTGGTGTGAGAAATATTTAGCTCTAACAGCCTATATTTCCTATCTGGCAATGAAATGATAAAAATCCAAAAAAAGATGTGTAATTTTAAAAGCACATGACTAGATATTTATGCCCCTTTTTTCTCCTTTCTCCTTGGGAGGTAGACAGAGGTGGTATTTAGCCAGTTCCGACAAGTTCCGGAGAACCGGTAGCGATAATTCGGAGAACCGGCAAATACCACCTCTGACTGGCTGACTGCAGCAAATACCACCTCTGATTGGCTGACAGCATAGCCACGCCCACAGAACCGGTAGTAAAAAAAATTGAATCCCACTACTGGAGGTAGACTAATCTCAAAGGAGATAAACAAAATAAAACTTTATTTTTTAAAAAATGAGAAGATACTGTAAAAATCTTTTAAACAGTTAAAACACAAATATTCTGTGTTGAAGGAGATATATAGCCCTTGGTTACAAAGAAAATGCAAAATAATAATAATAATAATAATTGTCCGTGCAAACTGCACACAGATCTGCTACAAATAAGAATTTAGTTTGCGGATTCTTGGAAGCAATGTTGATAAAATACCAGATTAATATACAGATGCCTAAAGAAAAGCTTATATTTTCATGCACAGTCTGAAATGTGAATAAAAGGCTGAGATTTTTGTGATTTGTGAGGAGAAATAAAGAACATTACTCCATGAGACTTAAGCACAAATACAGAAACACATCGTTAACAAAACTGGCAATGATCTTTCTTTATCCTAAATTTTTCTTTTCCCTAGGGATTCTGAATTTTGATATGAGACTGATGAGAAATTCTGTTAGTCTAGCTCCAGCAGTTTCCCCAAATTAGGTTCATAAGTCTTCTATGAGCATTGCCTCAGTTTCAAAAGGACCAAAAATGTCTATAACGAGGGGGTAGGAGGGGTAGGATATCTGATTTACTGGGCATGTGACAAAGTGCAATTCTGCTTTGTAGAGATGTGGATTATGTCTGAGATGACAGAATATGCATTCTGCATCTGAGTTGGCACCTTTGTCAGCTACAGTCATTGCAGTAGCTCAGTGCTCAGCCAACATACTTTGGCAGTTCTACTAGTGGCAATGGCGCTACTGTCAGTGCATTTAGGGTTCTATTGAATTCAATTGCTCCTCAGATGCCAAAACTCAAATATAGGATTGTGTATTCACTGTGTTCTCTGTTGTTCCTCTTTTTCTAGTTCTCATTTCTAAAGGTTCAGCTGTATAGATTTTTCTGTGTAAAAGTTAAATTTATGAAGCTGAATAAAATAAAATAAAAAGAAACTCTCTAATGGTAGAGTTTTCTTTTTATACTGAAAAATGAAACCAAGGGACAAAACTAGAAGAAAAAAAAAGAAAGGATAAAGGATCAAAAGTTGGGATTATATATGCTTTCATACAAATGTGTTCCTGTTTATTTCCCTTTAGAACAAATGCAAACATTTTAAACATCCATGCTAAATGTTTCTGTTGAGAACTACACTTGTACAGATTAAGAAAAATATTGTTAAAATAAATGGTGGGTAGAATAAACACATGCTTCACCGACTGTAGGGTTTTTCAAAGCTCTTTGTTGTGGTAATTTCTCAGTCAGAATAATTTGAATATGATTGAAAAAACAATACAAACAATTATGTAAATTTAATACAAAGATGACTACACGTTTCCTCTGCAGATCCTTCTCCAGCTTTAATTCTCCAAGAAAGCAAGCGAGAAGGAGTGATTACCAACAATAATAAAGCCCCCCTCATATACAACAGACTTTTCCTAAGAGTGTTGCTATGGGTCTTCTGTTTAAATTGACATGTTTGTGATCCTTCAGTTCTATAAATGCACTGGCTGTTTCCTCTCATTATGCTTAGAAGCCAGACTATGGATAGATATTGATCATGAATACAATTTATGGCGATTTGTATCTCTAGTCCTAGTCAGATTGCCTGAAAACATGACACTGGGTTGAGGAAGAAATTGCTCACACTGGTCATGCCCTCTCCACCAGTGCTTTTCAAACTTGGCAACTGTGAGATGTGTGTACTTCAACTGCCAGAATTCCCCGGTCAGATACAACACAAATATAAATCTCTGCACAATCAAGCACCCCAATCACGTGGAGTCTCGAAATGTGAGAAACTGCATTTGCATTCAAGTAAATCTTGTGAGTATGAAACTAAGGAACTCAGAGAGGCCATGTAAAGTGCTGAAACTCATGGTAGTTATGCAGAGTTAAGACACTGGGGCAAGGCTGTTGTATATGGCCTCTCTCTACAATAGTTTTAAATTCTAATAAGTTCAAAGAAATGCCAGAAGAAGATTCAGATGAGCTTAGGAACATCTCTTTTCCTAGAAACTAGTTTAATGAGGCATCTGAGTTCCTTAGTTTCATACCCAGAATTATCCCAATTAAAATGTAGAGGTAATAACCCTGAACCACCATAAAGCATTGTTGGAATAATTTATAAGCATTTTCTTTAGACTATTCTGAAGTGCTGTGTACATGGCATCCTCTCCCTAGAGATGTATGGTCAGACCCTGTGCAGTCCAGTTTCTAATGACAACTGCCTTGTTAAGTGAACTTTGCTTTAATGGCTACATTCTTGCTGTTTTATTATTTTATGACAGGTTGTCATTGAAAATTGTATTTAGTTATGTATCCACATACCTCTCTGGGATCTTTAGGATGGAAGAATAATAAAAATCCCACACATTTGGCTAATAAGTTGTCAGTTTCTATTTACCAAAATAATAATAACAATAATAATACTTTCTCTCTGAGACTAATGCAAGCTAAAAAGTCTGTATATATATCAAGTTCATATCTTTGGGCACTGGTGATCAGACATAGAATATACCTTTTGGAATGCTCTCTGAGCCCAGTTTTAAGATGAAATAGCATCTGTGGGCTAAGCTTGTACTTTTTAAAAGTTGGGGAGGGGGGATCCAAGGCCTGAAAAGTCACTTCGTGACATTGAGAAGACTTTGAGATATGGCTCAGGTTTTCTTGATAGACATGGCAAAAGGAAAATGAAGCTTCTGTGAAGTGATAGAAGAGGCTCCACAGATCTACAGTTGAAGAGATATGGTAGACCAGACTGAAAGGAAATCTGGACTTAACACCTGTTTCTGCTGTTTCTGGAGGGCAAAAACAGACAATCACTCTGTTTTGATCCTCCCATCAGTCTGAAAGCAACCATCGTGGGTCTCTCTTTGCTTGGTTTTAGAAGCATATTTTTCCTCCCTTTGAGCAGAGTTTAACACTAGACCAACAACCAAGAAGCAAACAATATCCCAACCAAGGAACTACTAACTCAGACAAATAAGCCAACAGTAATCAAGGAGCCGATGATGTTACCTAGTTTGGTAATGAAACATCTGCAAGAAAACAACCAAGCTCAGAGAGCAGCAAGGACCCCTCATTTCAATCCTGAGCTACAAATATTCTCTTCTATTAGTTTCTTCCCTCTGTTGCCTTGACTGTTTCTATCCTCTGCAATCTAACCTCTGCAAAAATAAAAGACTTTCACTTCCATCTTCTAAACAGGCTATATGACTGCTAACCCACTGAAACAAACAAACAAACAAAGCAACAAAGAGAAAATAAGAGTTTGGAATGAAAAAAAAATACATTCACAGTGGGATTTGAACTAGCAATGTCAGGGTTACAATGAAAAAAATGAAACTTACTGTGCTATTATTGTAGTGAAAATAAGTACTTATTTTATGTGTGTATGTCCAAAAGCCCTTAAAGTCAAGAAAGAAAGAGTTGGAAATGTTGGACCTGCAACCATGCATTTTATGCCTTAACCATGTAAATATAAATTTGCTGTGAGGGGTCTCAATCCACACAACATTTCTTGTGGAGTTTTGGAGTGAAGCTGGCATGAGCACAGGACAGTTTGTGTGCAAGTGCAGATATGCTCTTAGCCTGCTGATGGGAGCTATATTGTGATTTCCAACACAAAAAGGTCTTTTACTTTCATTTATTATGATTGAAGAGACTTTGACGTAAGTGTAGTAAGCTAATGATATTTATCTTTTTGTAACACATGCTCTGATTGTATTATGTAAATTACATTCACTGCGTTGAATGCAATCTTTGATATGCACTTTATCAGAATTTTTGCCCACAAACATCTTGATGCTTTATTTAAATATAGACACTTTGCTATTTTAAAAACAAGGAATGTTGATTTGATGATGTTATTGTTGTTACTGGTTCTGCTAAGTTGTCTCAATTTAGCCTTCCTCATCTACCTTCAATTAAAATCTCTTTATATGTATACACACACACGTATACATACACACATACAGATGAACACACACACATCTACATACAGTAGACAGATTATAATGGCCACAGCTACATCAACATAATAACTGATTGTAGTTCCTCTTTTTTGCCTGCTTTATGATGAGCAAGTTTCATTTGCAGTTGCATTGCAGTAGATAAAGCCCATTTTAACACACAATTCGATAGAAATCTGAAATCTGAAGAAGCCTGGTAGCACTTTTTCTGACTAACCATTTTTTAGAGTAGATATAAGCTTTTGTGAGTTGCCACTGACTTTATGTTTTTGATGCTTTTTGAAAACAATATTGAGAAAACTGTTACATAACAAACTTTGCAGTTTCTTGGCAAGTAGGCACCCCTGGGCATTATATAGGTGGGGTGCCCTGGATAGGATATTGGCTTAAGTTATTGACAGAATTTCAATTATTATTGATCCACAAAGGACATTCTAGAGCAGCTTTAATATGTTATAATTATGATGAACACATTATGTAAAGTCTGGTAGAATTCAGACATGTTAATTGGTGATCAGAATTACCCATCTGGCTGACCTACCTATTCCTGTACATCTATTGATGACTGGCAGCTGTTCTATTGCAAATATTTCCTTTTGTGAGTAATAATTGTCATCATTCTGTCATGCTGCATTACATGTCTCAGTGACTCATGCAGGTTAGCAACTAATAGGGTTTGTGATTGTCAGTTTGTATGTATGTACTCACTTTTAGCTGCCTTTCTTACTGCAGGCTTCCAAAGAGCCAAAGTCTACCCCAAGACTGCCAATATCCCTTTTGTAGTTCCAAATACAAGTGAAGTTTGTTTGTTTTTTTGAACAGCTTTGGAGCTTAATTATGCCTCTGGGCCATCAAACCACATCTCCTTCAACTTGGATCCTGGCCCATCCAGTTTTAAATGTGGTCCTTGATCTCCTGCACCAAGCCTAATGCTATCCTGGAACTAACAGATGTTAGGAACTCCTGTTAGTACAAAAAATGAATAGCCAACTTTTGGAAGACTATTTTTAGTAGGTTACTCAATCTTTACAGTTCTGCAAGAATACAGAACTAAATCTTTTCCAAAGCTACACATACAACATCAGTTGATTGAGATGTGATGTATTCAAAGCAATAATTTGTGCATGTGCATATTTACTTTATGTAATTGAAGTACAGTGGTTAACATTATAGGTTCAACACCTCATCAGATGGTCTCATAGGACATGACACTTTAGTAAACTGTGGATTGTTTGCAGGCCACTAAATATTTTGTAAACTGGAGCCCTCAACCCTGGAACATGTGGATAACAGAACTGAAATACAAGTCGAGCTTCATTTAAATTAAATTTTTTTACCATTGGCTTCTCATAATGTTTGCAGTTATCTAGAAAACAGCAAACAGGAGAAACAGGACAAGCATTGTGTGAAGGCTTTAATTCAAGGAGTCACCTTATTGTTTGAGTAACATATTGTACTAATATGATGTGTTTGTTTTCACTTAGTATGGTGCATAACACCAGCTGCTCTGCTGTCTAAGTTATGATTTACAGCCTAATGTGGTGTGAATCCAATCAATTGTTTTAAAAATCATAATTAAGCAACACATTGATGAGCTCAGTATATGGATCCAGACAGTAACTTCAAGTTGTTATTGGACCTGGTGAATTCAACAGAATTATTAAATGCATTGCTTCATTTTTATTTCTTGCTTCAGAGGTGAGTTTGCATTAAGTCAAATAACCATTCTAAATTCTGTCTGTCTATCTATCTCCCTAATACAAACTTAACATTTGAAATAGGTCGCTGGTTTATACTGTATATATGTGTACAGTATAGCAAGAGCGAACCTAAGATGCAGAGGTATCAATATGAAAAGTGTGTGTGTGTAAAGGAAGCCAAGATATAAGCCATGGGCTTGATTTCAAACTTCCAGCTCTTTTTATGTCTCTTACACATAAAACTCAGAATGACCTCAATCACACAGTCATCTCCATTATCTTGACTCTTTTGAAACACACACACACAATACCTCCCGACATCCCTGCCAACATAACTTTAGTATTATACATTTTCTACCTAATTCTGTTCTTGAAACATACATACACACACATGCCTACCTGTACCACCCTCATAAAATGGATTTCAAAAGAGAGGCAGGTGAAAGAGAAGACAGTTTTTCAGGCAATGGATTTGAAGCAGGGAAACCTAGATTTTAATCCAACTTTAGTGGCAAGAGTTCACTAGGTGATCTTGGGCCAACTCAAACCTACCTCACCAGACAGCTACTGTGTAAAAAATATGTTGCCTACATACGTCACCTTGAGTTCTTGGAAGAAAGACAGAATATAGGTTGAAAAATAAATAAGTAACACACAAAATAATTTATCTTATCCAAATTTTGTACCATTTTTGTAACTTTGTCACAACTTTTATTTTTTCAACTTTCTGTTCCAACTTTTTTTGTTATAGCTCATACTTTATTATTATTATTATTTTTAAAATGGCATCTTTCTAGACACTGGTCCAGTATTTTTGGCTTGGGCAAATTGGTACGATCGTATTAAGTAGAATATTCTGCCATTAAACAACTTGTAAACCACAGATTTTACTCTCTGCCTCCCCTCTGAATATATCCAAGAGCAAAAGATATTAATTATTCAAGTAGATAATGGTCTTTTCCTTCCCAAGAGCTGTGAAATTAGCTTTTTCACTTGTCCTTTGATAAACTAAACAGGGTACCCCTTTCAAACAAAGATTCAGTTAAAATGCTAATACCTGATTAGAGGGACCAACGTACCCACTTTCCCTCCTAACACATCTGACTTCTTGCGAACACTGTAAAATGCTACAAATTAAATGGTTGGAAGAAGAAGGTGAAATGCAGGTAATTGTAATTGTGGAGTTAAACATCTTAGATTAAAGTATTTTCAGGACATTTTCCCCACAGGACAGGAAGTAAAGAAGTGATTGACTGATTCTGTGCCATCACATTAGTGTCAACTCTTGGAGACTATATACTACTGTAGATAGATTTTCTTCAGGAGGATCTTGTTCTTCAAATCTTTTAATACTGCTCCTATCACCACTGTAATTGAATCCATCCACTTTGCAACTGCTCCTCCTCTTCCTCTTTTTTCTTTCAACTTCCCTGCAGTGGAAACAAGGAAGTAGCAAGGACTTTTTTTTTTCAGCTGGGTAGACTTGAGTTTTGACCAACTCTTGTTTTAAATAATTACAAATACTTCCTGAAAATGTTTTTCTTTGGATGCCCAACATTAACCAGAGGGTGTCACATTGATTCTCTGCAGGGCAGAACCTCGGAGAGCCCTCAGTGACTCACAAATCACACTGGCTAAATGCCACAGGTTAATTGACAGGGGACTTGGTATGTTTTCTTATACTTCATTTATTTGGCCAAGTGTGGTTAGACACACAAGAAATTTGTCTCTGGTACAGAAGCACTCCGTTTCAGAGTTGTTTTGTCACACCCTTGGTCTTTGTTTCTGGAAGATAACACACCATGAGCTATTGGACCCTACTAGTCTACATTGCACAGAGACCACCATCAAGTAGAAATATTATTTGTTTTGTCTTTTTTCAAGGCACATAGACATCCTTGTTGTCCTCTGTTGAACTATCATCTGCTTCCGATTCTTCAGTAACCCCTCCCCCCTCCCTAAAGATTTAGATCCTCTTGTATGACAAGCATTGTAATACAGGATTTTTTTTACATTCCTTGGTACTGATAGTTCCTCTCATCTGTTAGGCTTCCTTTTAGGTTTGATTGTATTCCTTATGGAGAATTAGTGTTGAAACACTTCTTTCTTTATTCTGAAAAGTCTTCTTATTATTTTGTTAGCTGAAGTGTGGGCATTCATTCTTCAAGCACCACTTCATAAATGTCAGGTTATTCCAAGTCAGGTTGTTTTCAGTCATGAATACAAACATGCTACAAACATTGCACATAAGTACTACATGGTCTTTCTTCTCATCTTCATTTTTTTTTACTTTTTTCTCTTCACAGGTTAATCAAGAATACACTGTTGACTTAGAGGAAACACATGCTAGGAAAGTCTCTTGCCAAACTTTTATTTGTGATCTCCACTCATTCAGATAACTCCCCAGAGCTGACTTATAGCAATCTCATAGCAACACCTGGCCATCACTGAAGCCTGTCTTCCTTTTTTGTTAATTGAGCCAGGGATAGTTGGAAGGCCGTAGAAGACCTTAATGAGGAAACATCGAGTGTGAGCTTGTTGTCTAGAACCAACCTGCCTTTTATTTAGTACTTTGCTTTCTATACCTGCCCACCTCACTAAGTGACTCTGGGTGGTATACATCATAAAACATAAAAACATTCAAAAGATTACAAAATAAATATATGTAGTGTCAAGTAAGACTGTTACTGTGGATGTTAATACAGCCAGGAAATGGGGCCCTTGACACAATTGGGGCCTTTTACTACGGTATCTATGCCCGCTCATCCAGGTCCAGTCATTCAGCTAGTCACAGTGGACAACTGGCAGCTTTGGCAACATGGCTCTTGCAATCAGCAGTTATTAAGGAGGTGACCTTTTAACTCTCCCAGCTGAGCAGAAATAGCTAAGAACACACAAATCTCATGATGACTCTTCTCTTTTCTTTTTCTCCTATTATAGTCCACTTCCATTTGTTCATGTTCTCCTGTTCAGATGGAAGCTTTGTCGCTGCTGTTTGTAATTTTAAAATTCTCCACTCTTGGTTTTAGCAGTACTCAGGACACAACGGTCACAGAGTCCACAGCTATTATTTCTGGTTGGTCAAATTATTTCCCCAATATAGTCCGGAATTGCTGAAAGATTGAGTACATTTTTCTTCTTCTTTTTCTATCGTAAGGTAAAATGTTTGAACAAACCTCTGAACAGTTATATATGTTTCTTTATAAAAATCACCAATCCTAGACAACATAGTAATCGTTGCAAGCCAAAGAAATAGGTATTCCTATTTATTCCAGAAATCTCCAAAAGTATTTTAAAAACAGAGAATATTGAAATTATATGTATCTCCTTCATTCAAAACCACAATTCTGCTGATATTTTTTTTTAACTAAGCCCTACATTATGCCTTTGTTTACTATTGTGCCTCTGCACCTTCTGGTATCTCAGCTGTGGTTCTGAGAGTTGTTACTATAGTTCTCGAAAGACTTTAAAGATGGATATGAGGAACGGCATTAATCCACAGCAGTGATACTTGGATACAATCAACGGATGCTAGAGATGGAGGTTGAAGTATCTTCTGGGAACGAAGGCCTCAAAATAGCAGCGCCGTGGTTTTGAGCAGCTGGTGCCATTTCATGTCTTTCGGAAGGGGATCCAGAGGGGTGAATTGCCTGAGTGGAGTGCTTCATCAAATGGTTTGCATGGGCCTATTGTCTAGACAATTAAAAATGTATGATGTGCTTGTCTATGAATATCTGATTTTATTTTTCTTTGCTCAGGCAGACGTTTCTTTATGGATAGGATGGCATTGTACACTGCTCTAGAAAATATCTGGTCCACCTTTGTAAGGTCAAGGACACTTTGATACAGCCTCTAGGACTCCGGGGCAGCAGGAGGTTACGTTGACATGATTGGAGTGGGTGGGATTGTGTTTCTTGGCATGTTTCGGTTGCTTTTGTACTTTATATGTTGGATGTTTCAAGGCAGCATTATGTATGTTAAGCCTAGCAGAGATTATTGCCTCTATTTTAGCCTTTTGTTTTAAAAAGAGATATGTGAAAATAGACTACTTCCAACAGTCTAAGTTATCAAAACAATAGCGTATCAAAATAATCTTCAATTAATATTGCATGAACATCATTATATTGTTTCAATATACAAAAACATCAATATAGAAAAATCAAATTTAAGGACTATATAGTGCAAGTTTGGCCCAATTTCACATGTTCTAGCCATGAAACTTGATGCTTATGTTTTAGGTTATTTATTTAGTTTCCATCTTCATTATTTTTATTAATAACTCAAGGCGGCGAACATACCTCATACTTCTTCCTCCTCCTATTTTCTCCACAACAACCCTGTGAGGTGCCTTTGGCTGAGAGACAACATGACTGGTTCAAAGTCACCCAGCTATCTTTCATGCCTAAGGCAGAAGTTGAACTCATGGTCTCCTCGCTTCTATCCTGATGCCTTCACCAATAGACCAAATTGGTTCTCTAATCGTATACTGATTATATGATTTATATATCTTTAAATCATGTTTATATATCTAAACATATATTCAACCATATACATAGTGAATGATATGATCCATTCACTATTTTGTGCTAATTTAACCAAAGTTAATTTTACCAAAGTTTCCTGGAACGTTACTATTTACTTAGAGTTAAAACTACCAGAATTAGACTTAATATAAGCATAACACATAAAATAATCTGCTACAATGTCCTTCCTGTCAATGACTTCTTTACCTTCAACCACAATAATACATGCGCAAACAATAGATATAAACTCAAGGTTAATCGCTCCAAACTTGATTGCAGAAAATATGACTTCAGCAATAGAATTGTCAATGTTTGGAATACCCTGCCAGACCCCGTTGTCTCAGCTTC